>CALNHX010005699.1:75303-102292 GCA_940337035.1 Agriotes lineatus
CAATTTTTGTTGTGTGTACCTAACGGGTGTCCGCCGGCAAATTTCATTTTTAAACTTGAAATAAAATTTTTATTTCTTAAAATATGTTATTGAAAAAAAAATACAAAATAAACCTTAATCTTTGGGAAATTATTTGTGAAACAGCTCATCCGCCAAATGACGCCCGTCACGTCGTATCACTTCTTCCAAACGAACTTGAAAATTTTGCATCACACGCGCATAGCAGGTGTAATCGCACGAATTTCTCGGGTGATGTTCTGCTTTAACACATCCAAAGTGGGTGGTGCATTCTCGTAGGAAATTTGCCACTGGACACCCACTTTTTTTGTGGGGATATCTCAAATCAAAAGTCTACGAGAATGCACCACCAGTTTGGATGTGTTAAAGCAGAACATCACCCAAGAAATTCGTGCGATTACACCTGCTATGCTTACGCGTGTGATGCAAAATTTTCAAGTTCGTTTGGAAGAAGTGATACGACGTGAGGGGCGTCATTTGACGGATGTGCTGTTTCACAAATAATTTCCCAAAGATTAAGGTTTATTTTGTATTTTTTTTCAATAACATATTTTAAGAAATAAACATTTTATTTCAAGTTTAAAAATGAAATTTGCCGGCGGACACCCGTTATGATTTTATGGTATAAAACAGAAGCATGCAGATGTCTGCGATCAGACATATTTAACCAGTTTAATTCTTTTAATTTATGCGTCACACGATCAAACTTTCTAATGCCATAAATTAACCGAATACAAGCATTTTGAAGAATGTGAACCCCTCTCGCTGTTTTTTTTATCTAAACATGGTCCATAGACTGCGTCACCAAAATTAAACTGGGACAAGACCTGGGACTCTGCAAGAATAGCTTTAGTTCTGACGTTTAAAATGTGTCTATTTGAATAGAGGATTATTAATTTTGCATACGCTTTTCCGATGCAAATATCTACGTGCTGTTTGAATCTCAGTTGACTATCGATTTGCAAGCCAATATTACGAGTAACATCTTTCAGTGGTAGTATGGCATCACCAACCTTTATATTTATTTTATGATGATACTCATCTCTTATCTTTATTCCTGCCGAACAAAATTACTACAGTTTTTTCGAATTTAAATTCAAACAGTGGCTTTCGAATGCTTTGTTAAAATTTTTAAGGTCTTGGTTAATATTGTCAATTGCAGTGTCTATATGATTAATGTTAAACAAATAGAATAATTGAGTATCGTCTGCATATGTATGTGATTTGCCATGAATCAATGAGTGAGCTAAATTACTTGTATATATTATGAACAACAGGGGCCCTAGTATTGAGCGATGGGGGACTCCGGTATTGACTTTAAGAAGTTCAGAACATTCGTTGCCTAGAATTACAAATTGAGATCGATTGTTCAAGTAATTCTGAATTAATTTAGAGGCATCATTACTAAAATTTAAGTATGTTAGTATAGCCACTGAGAATCTCATGATTGATCGTGTCGAAGGCCTTTGAGTAGTTTAGTAAGATCAAAACCGCTAACATTCCAGCGGCGATAGCTTTGAATATATCATCGGTAATGTTTAAAAGAGCGGTTGTGCAGCTATAGCCTCTTCTAAAACCCGACTGCAGTTTTGGAAATAAGTTAAAGTTATTAAAAAATGTTCGAATTTGAAAGTCAATGACCTTTTCTAAAATTTTTGACATGCTACATAATAAACTTATAGGTCTGAGATCTTTTAATTCATTTGGTTGATTTACTTT
The DNA here is from genome assembly GCA_940337035.1 of Agriotes lineatus. Classification (NCBI taxonomy): domain Eukaryota; kingdom Metazoa; phylum Arthropoda; class Insecta; order Coleoptera; family Elateridae; genus Agriotes; species Agriotes lineatus. The sequence continues at coordinate 77,041 of CALNHX010005699.1, forward strand.
AGGCAAAGGAATTACTTTATCAATTTTCCATTGCGATGGAAAAACAATGTTAACAAGACAAAACTTGATAATGTGTGTTATGTAGCGATGTGTCGATCCGGTCGGATTCGATACAAAGGATCGAATCCGGGGCAGGATCGATTTGGATCGAGTCCAAGTTTCGGTCCGGAATCGTTCCGAGGAACGAAAAGGTCGCGAGGCTTCAATCCTCGCGGACATTCATTCCTTTGGCATTCCGTAATTCAATCCATTTCAATACAGAATACAATACAATGTGTTGATGGGGAACAGCAAATGATGATGGTGTTCGTTTTAAAGGCTCGACGTCGACAGACGACACATGATACGGCCGAACTTGCATGCTTTTTTATCAGTTATCAGTGATTTATGGTTTTTGGCGGCTTTGAATGTGCCCAATTGATGTCTGAGACATATAAACATACTGAATTACCGACTGCGTGACCACTCACCAAAACAAAGATACTCGCGTTGTTCGTTCCGGGTCCGGAATGACCGAGGACCCCGGGTGTCTGAAATGCACATTCAATTTCGATGTCGATCCGAGGATCGAGTCCGATGGACTCGATCCACTTGCGGAATGGGATTGGAATGAACGAGTCCGCAAAAGTATCGAAACTTCCCATCACTAGTGTTATGTACTGCAAAATTAGTGGGGTGCAAAGTTTTATCATCCTGATATTAATATTATCAACACCAGATGACAAGGATTTAATACTACATATGATTTTATAGATTTCTTCTTCAGTGACGGTACTAAATTTAAATTCAGAACTAATCCCCTGCTTTTCATTATTTAGATAAAAAGCAAGAGTTTCTTGAAAATTTAAATTAACTGCTAGATTGGAATGAATAAATGATTGGTTAATTTCATTAACACAAAAAAGTTCGGGAGGAATTTGCTTTTGTTTGGATTTGTTATAAATGTCCATGTCTTTTAGTTCTTTCCACAAACCCTTTGAGTCCTTGTGACGCAGTCTATACTCAAAATAATTTTCTCTCATTCCTGCAGGAGGTAGTAACAAGATTTCTTAAGGATTTGTAATAATTAAAGTGGGCAACCTTCTTTGTTTTCTTGTAACGTTTATAGGCTTTATCTCTAAGAGACATCATAAACTTGAGAGTTTCTGTGACCCATGGACAGTTTCTTTTTGAAAAACGAGCAGATTTTATTGGAGCATGAATGTTAAACAAATTAGTAATATGACTAATTAGGAAGGTGAGTTTAGAATCAATATTAGGCATATCCATCAAAAGGTAAAGCGGTAAAGACTGAAAGTCCCTCTCAAATTCAGCATGATTAAATTTAGAAAAATCTCTATACGTTTTAAATACAGGCAAAAGTTTAGGACGGTTAATGGAAACATTGCAGAAAATTAAGTCATGATCAGACAAGTCATGCACCGGTTCTACACCATGATTCGTAATCAGTTCTTTATTTAAGGTTAAAATTAAGTCAATTAGCGTGGATGTCATTGGCACATTTCTCATTGGCTCATCTATGACTTGAAAAATATTATAAGTATCTAGAAGAGATTGTAATTCGTTTGCATTAGCACTGTTTGATAACATATCGATATTGAAATCACCGACGCAAACTATTTCTTGACATGTAGATATCATGTCGGATAAGGTTTCCTCCAGCACTTCAAAGAAACTATTGATACTTTTATTGGGAGGTCTATAGATAACTCCAATACCAAGGGAGATTTGTTGAGTTTTGATGATTAACCATAACTGTTCAAGAGATTCGTTATCAATGACATTCACGCGTTGAGCGTGCAAAGTATTTTTAACATACATACCAACGCCTCCTCCCCTAGTACTTCTATCTATCCGGAAAAAATTATAACCAGGTATATAGACCGCATCGTCAGAAATATTTTGAGTTAACCAGGTTTCACTCACTGCAACAATGTCGTAATCCCCATTGGCGAAAAGCGTCTTAAAATCTGTAAACTTTAATAACAGGGAACGAATATTTAAGTGCGATATTGTTAAATTCATTGGACTATTATTTTCTTAATAATAGACAAAAATAGTAACCCCAACAAAACAATTAACGAACCCTTGCAACTAATACTGGGTAGGTAACTATTCTTTCGAAAGAAACCTACAAAGTTATTAAAACAATAATTAATTAAAGTTTAATGGAACAAAGAAAACAAGTAATCACAGAGTAAATTACAAACAGTTCGTTAACTGTTCAATCGCTATCAAATTATAGCACCTATATAAACTTTTTATATTTGATTATTGACAGAGTTAGGAGGTCAGGTGACAAGCACGTTGCCGATGACAACAAACAAACAAAATAAAATAAGGTCGCTGCAATTTGATAAACACGTGCAGCCAGACGTGTAAAATTAAAGATTATTTTATTCTCAACAGAAATTTTATGTATTGTACACAAATTCAAACCAAATCCAGATAGTTACGTATGCGTTTAATTGCACTGCCTACTTTAGCGAATACATTTCCGTTATTCGTCCACACACCTTATTTTTTTGCAGCTTTTTTGAGTAGATCCACCCTAGTTTTAGTAAGGTCCTCTCTAATAACTATTCTTGTGCCTTTTAACTTCTTATTTGTATAAACAGAGTGTTTTGTATTGCGGCTAATAAATTTGACTATAATGGGCCGATGTACGCCATCCCGACCAGGGAGGCGATGACTGCAATCGATGTGTGGAGGCGATGACTGCAATCGATGTGTGCAGGCGAAATGTTTAACCCCACGTTTTCATTACACAGTTTTGTCACAACCTAAACCACCAACATTTTGGCAGTATACTTGTAATGGGGGATTATCGAGTTTTTTTTTTGGTGGATGTTTTATTGATAATCTTAGGAATATCATGCTTGAATTTAATGGTTAAGTTTTGCTCCCCTCTATCTAGTCTCTCCTTAAGTTCGGCCTTAATCTTTTTGTAATATTCCATTTGCGTCTTGATTCTGTCTGAGCTAATTCCGTAGTTCGAATTCTTTAATTTGTATCCGTTGCGTAGAATTACCTTAATCAGTTCAGGTCTTTTCAGAATTATTTTTATGGGGCGTTTGTTGAGATTTTTCTTAATTCCAACTCGCATAACTTTAGACACATCTTCTAATGAGACTTCAGAATCAATTAACTGCAGCACTTCCTTAACCTTATCTTTATCCATATCAATTCTTTCAGAAGCATTGACTGTATCAGACTCTTCCACATTAAAAATAAGGATATTATTTGCCCTCATGTTCCGTTAAAAGGATTGCGGAAATAATGGTGTTAAGTTGAACAACTAGGCTCTGCTAAACCTTCTATCCCAGCAACAGCAATTTTCACACTTTAAAACACAAAGAACCTGTCATATGACGTTAATCACTGCGCAAATGAAATCCCTCTACCCACCGTTACTGATTACTTTTCACTTAAAATGTAACCAAATTCTGTATGTTTGACGACTTTCCACATATTGCCAATTCATCAAATATGATCTCGCCTTTCATGACCTACCTCAATCTAGTTTCTGTGACCTGTACTTATAGTCTGTTCACTAAACATAAAAACACAAAGTGGCCTTTGATATTTAAAATTTCATGAGTGTATTTCTAAAATTCACCTTTTGTCTAGGAATGTACTTACAAAAAGTTACTGAACCAAATAGGTTAAGAGTGCGACATTTAATTAGCCTCTGTCATACCTACTTTTACGGATGTTAAACAAATATCTACTGTGTTGGATAATATTGATGTAGCATTTATTAATAGGTAATTTGATTACAATTTATAAAAAATCAGGCAAAAATTTCCAGAATAATATGTACTTTGACACTGAAATAATGAGATTTATTAATTGTCATTTTTTAATTCAAAGTCCCCTTTATGCAGGCGTGGAAACCTTTGCAAAACAAAACACAGAATTTCCAGCACAAAAAATTTACGTAGGTATATGCCAACTTCAAAAAAATTTTACGCATAAAAGCGTACAATATCAGTCCTTCTCAGAACTAACCCGGAACACCTGAAGACGGGAGTAGATCAAAACTCCCGAACCGTTGTGTGATTTACACCCTCGACAGTGGAAAAAGTCCGATAAAACACATCACACCCTGTATAGTAAACAGTCATTAAACTCTATTCACTATAGTCCCGGATTGTCAAAAATGACGTTTTATGGTAGCACTGTTGAAGTTCTAGTGCTTTTTTTTCCACTAGGTTGGACAAAACGTAATTTTCAACATTTGCATTTTAGTTACCTGGCAACTTTTATTTATTTTTGCTTAGGTCAGTAAATAAAAAATATTTTGATTTAACCATAACCTATAATTTATAGTTTTGACATTAGTAACTTAATTGTTTCTAGTTACCCATAGCTTGACTTAAAAGTATTAACCATGATATAAAAAATTCTTTATAATTGGATTTTAACATTGACAATCCGCGACTATAGTGAATCGAGTTTACATATAAATTTCTGTTGTAATCCAATAATATAAATATGCAATCATTTACAATAAAACATTTTTATTATATATTTAATACAACTTATTCTAAGGAACAAAATTATAAACATAGTACCTATCTAATAATCACAGACTATTATGTACAACTTAGTTATTTAAAAACTTCAGAAATTAAAAAATATTCTCACAGGACTGTTCCTGCGGTATAAAAAAATTAACTAAGCATTCTTGTTTATTTTGAACAGCTTGTATCGGCGATTGACATTACCAGCATTATACCGGGTGACAATGAAACTACTACCCACAGCGGCATTTCGAAACAGCTTGAGATAGAAATATGCAATTCGGTATGTCGATGGGATTGAAAATACTTGTCAAGATTCAATTGTTTTTAAAAACCATAGCAACCTCTGTCCTGGCCTACTCCGTTTTTCCGTAAAATACAAACAAATAGAAGTTACGGCATATCTTTAAGCGGCTCTATTTCAAAAACTATTAATTTTAGACATGGGGTATGTTTAGACAAAAGTTATTTAGAATTGTTCAGAGTCATAAAAAGAGAAAATATATAGGGTGTCCCGTTTAAAATTACAAAGTCAAGGTCATTTCTGGTGAAACCGGAAACGACATTCAATTGTTTTTATGTTACAATTGTTCACAATTTTCAACCCTATCGACATACCGAATTGCATATTTCTATCTCAAGCCGTTTCGAAATGCTGACGTGGGTAGTAGTTTCATTGTCACCAGGTATATACACTCAGCCAATAATCTTGAAGGGGTTAAAAATGCAAAAAATGTATGTTGATGTACAGCACTATGCAATATCTTTACAGCTTCATAGCTGCTAGTGTCATCAGTAGCACAGTCGCATCCTTAAAAGCAAAAAGTCACAATTAATGTGCCCATAATCTGCAAGACATGTGTATTTTTTTAAAGTTAGTGAATTTGTAATTCATTAAAGATCACATATACGTTTCTGCTTTTAAGAGGGCACCTATAAAAAACGAAATTATCAGTAAATATATTTACACAAGTTACCTACAGAACTGCGCGAAACAGTTACAGCAGGCATTTAAAATGGCGTCCTTTTGGTGAATGTGGTATATATTGCTTATGTATTTGAAAATTTGCAAGAGTTTATTTGAAAAGTAACATATCTTACAACAGACTGATAAAACTATAACTACGAGTATTTGAAAACTTCGAACTGAGAATAAATGAAGAATGTATATCTCATGTGTACGAAGTGTTTCACAGAGAATGTGCTATTGCGTTAGTAAAGACGAGGGCCATCCGAAAATCAACTTCTAGTGAGCTAGTACAAAGTTTTCATTAATTCCCATTTCCCACGTGACTAAATTTAAATTTGCCGCTATAAATTTATTTTTCGAAGGTTGCTGGTATTGGTAATATCCCTAAACAAATTGCCAACGCGACATAGACGTTCGTCACATCTAACCTCTATACTTCATACGTTTCGTTTTGCTGTTTAGAAGCAATTTTCGGCAGTATTCAACGGCCCCGAACGAGCAAGTTGGCGGCCGATAGGCCTCCGCTCGGGGGCCCGCTGCGCGAGGACCGTACGCGGCGATCTCTAAAATTGCATTCGCGTTGGCTTTAGCAATTTTTGGCAGATTTAAAGCGTTATTTAGTCTGTGTCGTGTCTACGCCACTGCTAATTTTGTGTTACTGTATTTAGGGAGTACTGCCAATCGTGTAAGTTTGGTTGCCTACCATTTAGGGTGAATACACGGTCACGTGGGAAATGTGAATTAATGAAAACCCTGTAAAAAAAGTCAGTTGCCGTAGCCCTTTGGCTCCCGACACTCCTTATCCAGCCATTAGAATCAGTGTTGCCTTCACTGTTAATAAAAGAACCCAGCTGCAACCACCAATGCTCTTGCCCAATGCGAGGTTCAGGCTGTCATCTGATTTTTGTAAGCCGACGAGGGCACAATGATGGTGAAATTTGTGAGCGAATGGTGTCAGATGTTTTGAGAAGAACAAACTGATGTGCATGATGATAGTCAAAATAGGCCGTCTGTGGTAACTGACGATCTTGTTGAACAAGACAATGGAGAGATTTAAAAGCGCCATCAGTACATTATTTCTGAACTTTTTTTTAAATTTCCTGCAATTTCACGATCAGTTCCCATGTTTTGTGTAAGATGGGTACCCAAAAACTCACCGACGTTCACAAGATGCAGCCAATGGGAGCCGTTTTGAAGTTTCTCCAACACTACCATGAGGTAAGAGAATCTGCTGGGCAAAATTATGACAGGGGCGAAACAAGGATTCAATTTGTTAGAGTTACGACACAAGAACAATCCAAACAATGATTGCATACGCACTGACTGAGCAAATTAAAGAAGTTTAAACAAGGCTTGCCCAACGGAAAGGTTGTGACTACAATATACTGGGACCGTATGGGAGTTTGTGGAATCTGGAATAGCCAAAACTTCTTGTAAAATTCTTAAAAAAAGAACAAGAAGCGAGGCACGTTAACATCAGGTGTTGTTCTTTTCCATGACAACACTTGTCCATACACAGCTGCACGGATATGAGCGCTGCCCCAGAAGTTCCGATAGGACTTGTTTGTCGACCCAACCTATAGCCCGAATCTTGCACCGAGTGATTGTCATCTGTTCAAATGGATGAAAGTGTGGTTGGGGACGAGCAATTCGAAGAGCTGATCATTGTTTGACGAGGGTATACAAAAGGTTGTGCGTCAATTCGGGTGGTGATTATGTAGAGAAATAGTATATATGTCGTAGGCATACAGCAAATTTAGGCAAATGATCATTTGCCTAGGCACAGGACACAACGTCGAACATGAAAGTGGAAAAAAAATTATCAAAGGCTGCAACTAACCTATACAAGAGAGAACAAGGCACAGTATCTTTGCAGAATTTCGTTATGACTGATATTTAGGCAAATGGTCATTTGCCTAAATTTGCTTAATGTCAATAGTTTTTGTACATTTCTTCGTTTTTTTTACCAGCCCAACAGAGGTTGATTTCCAGATAGCTCTCATACATTGCTTATGGTTTTCTTAAATTGTTCATTAATAAATTATTTAAAAAAATTTATAAAGTACACATGCAGTCATAACTCTTGCAAATTTCTTATACTGGTATGCATCATAAATGCAACTTGCATGCTTATCCTAAAACCTCTGATATCCTTTATTGTTTATACAGTACTTTGCACATGCTACAAATTGGTTATATCACTATATTAAATGAATACAATATTAACTGTAAATCACAGTCTATTATGTGGATAAGAAAAACCCTATATTAAAAGTAATTAAAAAAAGTAAAGTAAAATTGTTTTAGATTAGCATGTCATGTATGTAAATTAAAATTAAATCCTTAATCTCGATTTCCATATAAAAATCAAATTCTTATCAAGCGTAATAAACACGATCTTATTCAGATCTGCGATAAGATTTCAAAAAACTACAAACAGAAAACCAAATTCAGCCGTATGATATAGTCTGCAAAATACTGTATTAATTCTGCAAATTTAAGTTACTTAGTTCTTTTTACAATAACGCACAACCAAATAATTCAATTTCACACATAAAAAATCTAGATACTTAATCATTTGCACATACAAAACACATTATAAAAAGCTTAAAAAGTACAATTTGTTTTAAAAATTTAAATAAGTTATTCTAGAATGGCATGCATTTACAGGTTGGACCCACTGTCATGCATATCTACATACGTATTCTATATGTTTTCACGTACTGAACTTGGAAGGCGGCCAGATTCTTGAAGCTTAACTATATATTTTCGTAAATTTTTAATGTAGTCCGTCATCACTCCCACCAAAGCTGTGTCTAAAATGTATTGTGGAATCCAACCTTTAAGATTAGTGTTCAGAACCCACTGGAACTGACACTTGTCAGACTCTCCGGGTACAGGTTTCATAACCCAACATCCAATGCCATTTTCTCCCCTGAGAACAAATAATAACAATTACAACTATTTCAAGCAGAAAACTATTAAAATAGAAAGCACTTAACAAGGTGACTGTTTGCTTGGAAAACGGTTTATTACAAAATAGTTACAGAGTCAATTAAATTTAAAAAAGTGTGCAAATTTAGAACAGAATCTTGCGCCATTTTCAGATTTGAACTAGATTATCAACTTTCTTGAAAACATTTTTAAGTGATGCCTATATTATTATGGAAAGGAAATTATACGACAACTAAGGTATCAGGTGATGAGGATATTTATACTTCCACCATTGGCATTGGAGCGATTAAAAGAGTGAGGGAAATATGTTGTCATTTGTCACATAATGGGCCAGATATTTATAGATGAATTTATTCCTATTTCAGCAAAAAACAATCTAAACTGTAAGGTTTTTGTAAATAAACAAAATTTTTTGAAATCGGCAGTGAAATACCTCGAAATTGTCCCTAAAATACGAAAAATTGGCAGTGAAGTAATTCATTGATTTATGACTTTTTATAGGTGGCAGGGCAATAGGTAAATGTCAAACGACGTTAACATAACCTACAAAAGTTGGTTAAAATGTTGTAATTTCATGATTTCTCGATTTAAAAAAAAACATAATGTACTCCTCAGCACTGAAGTTCCTTTTTATCTCTCATGTTGTTTATTTGCCTTGATATACAAACTACTATTATTACACAGCTTGAAACAATATTTTGCTCTTAATGTTTTTACATTTGAACATTAACTGCCGGTCTTATAAAGGTCACTAATTTTGCGAAAATTGTCCTTCTAACCACAATAACAGCCAGTCTTATAAAGGCCACTAATCTGACGTTAACTTTAATTCGCTGTTAAAATAAACAAAAGCGTATCAAAACATCAGTGCTTATGACATTTTATTCATTAGTAAACAAATTTTGATGCGCTTTTGTTTATTTTAACAGCGAATTAAAGTTAACGTCAGATTAGTGGCCTTTATAAGACTGGCTGTTAATGTGGTTAGAAGGACAATTTTCGCAAAATTGTTTTTGTTTTTTTTTAATATGATCTTATTTGTTGCTAGATTTAATTTACTTCTACATTTTTTATTTCTTCACATTAATTATTTCTTGTGTCAACAATGGCAGAATTTTAACAGCGTTTCCTTGTCATCCCTTTAAATCACTGATTCCCAAAGTGGTTGATATCGACCTCTGGGTCGATAAATTCGGTGCATAAAAAGGGGGTCGAAGGCATTTGAAAATCGACCCCCAAACAGGCCGTTATTTAAATCTTTCAATATCAACTTATCGTATATTAACTTAATGGTAAAGTATATAAGTACTAATTAACACTTCACAAAATTAAATTTATACAGTGTGTCTGCTTAAGTTCGCATCATATGGAAAACTTTTTTATTATTAATTTTACAAAAAAAAGTTATTCTTTATAAAAAGTTCTGCATGGTCCAAAACTTAAAATTCAATCATCAGATATAAATTTTTTTAAGCCGTAGGAATGTCAAAAAATATGAATTCTGCTCAAGAGTAAAGTACCTTTATTTGTGACAATATCGAAAATTGTTATTAAGAAACGTTGATCAGAATCGAAAAATACGTTCAAATATCCAATTACACCTATCTATGATGAAAATCAGGTTTTGTTATTTTTCACATTTTTTTTTAAGTGGGGGGTCTAGCAAAGCTTAACTTCAAGTTGTCGACCAAGATTTCCTATGTGCTATTTCCGCCATCTTGATAAATGGGTGCGTTTGATTTTTTTGCGATAAATAGGTTCCCGTTAACACTACGTAAAAATACTGTAGACATATTTTTTAGAATTTTGAATGCTCTACAATTTATGTTCTATCACTTTTTCGCGTACGAGCGATATTTGTTGAGATATCGAACGCGAAAGGAGAGGGTGAAAGGGTCGAGATTTTTTTTCGAGTTTCTGGGCTTGTGTCTCATTTCTCTTTCTATTTAGCGAAAAAGTAGCTATTATCAAACTGGTAGAGGTTGCAAATAGCTTCAATTTGACCTATTTTAAATTGATATGAGACTAAAATTACGACTTGTAGGGCTGGCCAAAGTTGTCAAGTCGGCGCTTAATTTTTATTTCATCTATCGTACTACTACATAAATGGCATAATAAACTTCAACGCATTATGAGAATCGTTAAATTTCAAGTAGCCAGTACGTAAATTGTTATTTTTGACGTTTCTGCTATAGAACATCGGTTTAGAAATAAATATTTTGTAAACGTGTTATTTCTTGAGATTACAATGGGTGATTGTTTCATATGTAAAACACATTTGATCAGAGACGTTTACGTGGCCAAAGTGAAAGCTGTGAAAACTCTTTTAGCGGCGAGCGTGAAGAGGGGACACCATGAACATCGGTCTATGTTGGAAAGAGTGGATAATGTAAGTGTGCATAGAGCATGCTACAAGAACTATTGCAATGAAAGACTAGCCTCGATCGCTTCTCGACGAAGTCAATCTGCAACAGAAGAACCCGAAAAACAACCGAAGTGTGAACCTTTATTTGATTTTAAAAATAATGATAATGATTTTAAATTACTAAACATATTTCAAAATGTCTGCAAAAATCATATAGTTCCTTGAAACTTATTTATCAAAATCGACAATTTTTAAGTGTAAATGTGAAAACCGTTTTGTGTAATGCATTAATCTTGTCCTGTTTTGATTATTTGATTCACATTTAAGTAGCTTTAATATTGCTAGAATTCAGAAAATTCAGAAATTATGTTTACGCCTCATATTTGGAATACGAATATAATATGAAAGAATTCCTTATAAGCTGAAAGATTCAAACTGGCTTAATATGAAAGAAAGGCGCTTCTTTCATTCTGAATGTCTTTTCCACAAGATCATTTTGAGTAAATCACCGAGTTACTTATACAACAAAATAAAGTTTAGAACCGACGTACAGTCAAAATTTTTCAAGCAATCGTTTTCTTACAGAATAACTAAATGCTATAATTCGTTACCAAATGTAGTAAAAGGCTATTGTACTTCAACATTTAAAAAAGCTATTTTTCAAAATTTTATGGATAAACATCAATGAATTAATTATTAGGGTCAAAATAAAACACTTAGTAAATTGCTATATCACTAAACACCGCCATAGCTGTTTTGTGCATAATATTTCGCCTGGCGCCAAAGCGTAGATCGTTGGATTTTTTTGTTTTCTTTTCTTTCTGTTTTTCACCGGGATAAGTGAAAGAACAGTGGATAGATCTGTTTTTCTATCAAGTTGAACTTCGCCCAAGCCAATATTACGTTTTAGTCAATATTTTTTCTGTGTAATTTTGTAAGAATTTAATAAAGACCTTCATTATTATTATTATTATTATTATTAATATACAATCATATAGTGCTGTATACTATCTACTTGATGAAATATAATGATTCCAATAATGCAATGAAGTTTGTTATGTCATCTACGTAATAGTACGATACATGAAATAAAAATTACGCGCCAACTTGACAACTTTGGCCCGCTCTACAAGTAGTAATTTTAGTCGCATATCAATTTATAATAGATCAAATTGAAGCTATTTTCAACCTCTACAAGTTTGATAATGGCTACTTTTTCGCTAAATAGACAGAGAAATGCGACACAAGCCCAAAAGCTCGAAAAAAAATCTGGACCCTTTCACGCTCTCCTTTCGCGTTCGATATCTCGACAAATATCGCTCCTACGCGAAAAAGTAATAGAACATAAATTGTAGAACATTCAAAATTCTTACAAAGATGTCTACATTATTTTTATGTAGTGTTAACGGGAACCGATTTATCACAAAAAAATCAAACGCACTCATTTATCAAGATAGCGGAAATAGCACATAGGAAATTTTGGTCGACAACTTGAAGTTAAGCTTTGCTGGATCTCACCAATACCCCAAAAAAGAAATTTCAAATTTCCCTTCACTTTCAAGCAAAAATGACATAGTGACTGGACTACTGCTATTCTCCCAGTAAATTCTCGACATATTCTGACATCTTATTTTTGATGCAAGTAGCTAGAATTTTATATGCAATATTCAGCACCGCGATTCCCCTATAGTTGTCGCAGGTTTGTTTGCCACCTTCTTGTATAACAAACATATTAGTGATTCATCCCATGGTTTAGGCATTTCCTGTTTGTTCCATATTTCCTGGATTAGCTAGCATAACAATTTCTGTAGTTTAGTACCTCCATATTTAATCATTTCAGCTTGTACTTCGTCGGCACCCGGACTTCTATTGTTCTTTAGCTGTTTTATTATTTTTGTTATTTCATTGTCGTCAGGAGCTTCCTCATTGCTATTGTTACCTTGTATCACTGGCCTTTCCTCCGTCAGCCTATCCTTGTTCCGTTGGTTATTGAGCAGCTCTTCAATCCGCCCATCTTTCGGTCACTTCTTTTTGATCTCCTATCAAATTTCCAACTTCATCTTTGCATACTATTGTCTTTATTTGATACCCTTGTTTCACTTTTTTTGCTCCCTGATAAAAGTTTCTGATTTCTTTATTTCTGTAATTTTCTTCTATCGCTTCTAACCATTTAATTTTGTGTCTTCTTTTCTTTTCTCTACATGTTGCCATACACTTCTTTCTTAATTCTTCATATTTCAGCTTATTTTCAGCAGATTGTACTTGTAACATATTTTTCTTGCTTTTTCCTTTTCTTTTACCACTTTCTCGCATTCCTCATCATACCATTCCTGGTTTTTTCTTTCTTGCCTCCTTGGTTGTTTTTTCACTGCACTTTTTATGGTTTTCTCAATTGTTGAGAATTTTTCTTCAATGCCTTGGCTTTCTCCTTTTTGCGTTAACAGTTCTTCTATTGCCTTCTCATACTTATCTCTTACATCTTGATCTTGTAGATTTATTCTTGCTAGTTTCTGTTGATTTCGCTTGGTTTTTGTGTTATTTGTTGGTATTATCTGTTTCAGCTTTACTCCTACAAAAAAGTGATCTGAATCCAAGTCTGGTCCCCTATAGTTTCTCACATTTTTAATGCAACCTTCATTTTTATCTTCGATTAGCACATGGTCAATTTGGTTTACTGTGTTACCATCAGGTGACATCCATGTTCCTTTGTGTATTCTCTTATGTTGGTAGTACGTGCTTTTGATTTTCATCTTTTTGTCTATCGCAAAATCTATTAAGAGCTTACCATTTTCATTGGACTCTGCGTGCATACTATACTTCTCAGTTGTCGGATGGTATATCGGCTCCCTTCCTATTTTTGCATTACCATCACCTAATACTATCTTTAAATCATATTTTGGAATTTTATCGTACACATTCTCTAGCATTTCATAAAACTGTTCTTTAACTTCTAATTGTTTATCCTCAGATGGCGCGTGCATGTTGATTAGACTTATTTTTTGGTATATTCCATTCATCCTCAAGCAACACATTCTTTCGGAAATTGGCATAAAACTTCTTACAGCGGGTATAAGTCTATTACTCACCATAAATCCCGTGCCCAATCTTCTGTCTGCCCCACCGCTTTTGAAGAAGGTGTAGCCATCTACATCACAAATTTCACTACCTTTTTGTTTAGTTTCTTGTATGGCAATTATGTCCACTTTGTATTTTTTTAGTTCACTTGTTAGCTTTTTGATTGCCCCTTCTTCAAATGTACCCCGTACGTTCCATGTAGCTAAAAATATCTCTCTCTCTTTTTCCGTTAGATTGTCCTTTTTCTTTGCCATGTTTGTCTCCTTTTTGTTTCCGTCCTCGTGTAACTTCAGTTTTTTGAATGCATTATACCGTTTGTATTTTCATTCCATACATATTGCTCCCCATCAATGAGAATCTTTTTGTACCCGATCTTTATCTTTTTTCCCTCATTTTTCTTCTCGTTTGCAATTTTCCTTATTTCTCCCATAATTTGTCTTTCTTGCCAGGTCATATTGTTTTCTATATATATATTCGTGAACCTTTCAGTTTGTTCTTGTTGTTAATAAATACAACTTTTCTGAGTAACCACTTTATTTTCAACTTATCATTTGCGTGTCAGTGGTTGAACTGACCACCGAAGATTTTAAAATGACGCACCAGCAACCCTCCGAAAATGAGCGAGTGCGCCCGAAATACAAAACTGGCAACGAAAATACACAAACTTAATATTATACAAAGAAATAGAAATATGTTACATTAACTAGTCTAAACATACCCCCCACCTTGAAGAACTAAACTTCAAAACGCTGTACAGTTACAATAATGATTAATCAATCATACATATATACAAAAATCGAGAATCTTTAATAACACAACATAGAATAAAGTCTTTAAAAATCAGTTAATTGTCATTAATGGGCAACACACACAGTTTAGCTACCGCACGTTTTTGTACGCCACCAACACTTTTCACAGTTACCACTCGGATTATGCCATCAGAGCCGGGATGCACCTCCACAATTCTGCCAAGGTGCCATTTCAGGGGAGGCACATTGTCCTCGCGAATGACGACCATTGCGTTGGGCGTAATTAAATTTGCGCTGTTGGATCGCCATTTAGTTCGCACTTGTAGTTGGCTAATATACTCCTTGGACCACCTAGCCCAAAAGTGCTGAGCTATCTGCTGCACCCTCTGAAAGTGAGATAGTCTTGCCGGCTTAGTGTCAACAACATCTTGATCTGGAACGCTGAATAAGCTTCTCCCTATCAGAAAGTGAGCTGGAGTGAGAGGATTTAGGTCAGAAGGGTCATTTGACAATGGGGAGAGAGGTCTAGAATTTACCACTGCTTCAATTTGAATTAAAACTGTATTTAATTCTTCATATGTTAATAGTGCAGTACCAATAACGCGTTTTAAATGATATTTTATTGTTTTTACACCTGCTTCCCAGAGACCTCCGAAATGCGGAGGGCGTGGTGGTATAAAGGACCAGGAAATACCCTCTGAGGCTATTGCATTATCAAAATCCTTACTAGTGCATTCAGAATTTAAATCTCTTAAAAATGATTTTAAACAAGCATTTGCCCCAACGAAATTGCTGCCATTATCAGAATATATTTTAGAAGGCTTACCCCTCCTTCCAACAAATCGTCTTAAGGTAGCTAAGAAGGCTTCTGTGGTAAGTTCCGATACAACTTCCACATGAATTGCCTTTGTCGAAAAACAAATGAAAATGCATATATATGTTTTGATCGTCTTGCAACCTCGCCCCTTGCGGTCTTTCGTTAAAATAGGGCCACAATAATCTACGCCACATGTTTGAAAGGGAAAGGCAGCTGTTACTCGCTCTTTAGGCAAAGATCCCATTAAATAATTAGCACGATTGGGATTTGCACGAAAACATCTTACGCAGTTATGAACAATTTTTCGCACTAAGTTGCGTCCCGAAATTGGCCAATATGTGTCCCTAAGAACTGACAAAAGTAATTGCGGACCCGAATGTAGCGTACGTTCGTGCAGGTCTTGCGCAATTAGCAATGTAAGCCGATGCTTGGACAGGAGAATAATGGGGTGCTTCTTATTTTCAGAAAAATTGGAATTTTGTAATCTACCGCCTACCCGCAAAATTCCTCTTTCATCAAGGAAAGGATGTAGGGCGAGTAAATTACTTTTGGAGTTAATATCCCTTGATTTCGACAGTTCCTTGATTTCTTGCTTAAATTCGTCGTGCTGGGCAATTTTTATCAGAATTTCCAAAGCATGGTTTAATTCAGTCACTGTAAGGCAACCGATGGTTCTATCACGTTTTAGCTTTAATGAATTGTTTTTAAATCTCACACAATATGCTATACATCGCTGCAACCGCCTTAGAGAAGAAAAACGCGCAAATAAATCGTTTTCAATTCGTGCCATTAATTCAATTGTAGTTGCAACGCGGCATTCAGACAAATACTCAGTGGAAGTCTGATAATTTTCAATTGCCCTACCGGGCCAGCAGCTAGGTAACTGCCTTAGCCAACCTGGGCCGTGCCACCAAAGTTTTGAGTCAATTAATTTATTTGGTCTAATACCGCGTGATAGGAGGTCAGCAGGATTGTCACCAGAGCTAATATGCCGCCAGTCAGACTGGCCTACCAAATTTTGAATTTCCGAAACCCGATTGGCCACGAAGGTTTTTAGGGTATTTGGAGCTGACTTAATCCATGCTAGCGTAACTGTCGAATCGCACCAATACACGGTAGCGTCACACTGCATTTTTATGGCTGCCTTGAACTTATCAACAAGCCTAGCAAGTAAAAGAGCTCCGCACAGTTCTAAGCGCGGTATGGAAATGGTTTTTAACGGTGCTACTCTAGATTTAGCACAAGCTAATTTAACATGTACGTTTCCTAACGCGTCCATACTCCGAACGTAAATACAAGCGCCATAAGCGACCTCAGACGCATCTGAAAAACAATGAATCTCAATGCTCGTTGCGTCGTGGATGATTACTTGACGCGGTATCTCTATTTGCTGCAAAGCTTTTAGTTCATCTTGAAACTGTAGCCACTGAGAATGCAAATCCATAGGAACAGATTCGTCCCATGATAAATTATATTGCCATAATTTTTGCAGCAAGATTTTTGGTATTATGACAGCAGGACCTAGGAGCCCTAAAGGATCAAATATTTTAGCTGTAGCGGATAAAATATACCTTTTGGTCACGGAAGTTTGCAATTCATTTGCCTTGATGCTATAATTTAGTGTGTCTGATTGCGGTAGCCATAATAAGCCTAAAGTTTTTGTGTTTTGATCGGGACACAACTTCAGGGCGCTAGAATCTCCAGCATTGGAGGCAGGTATATCATGTAAAACTGAGGGTTCGTTTAATATCCATTTTCTGAGATCGAAACAACCACGTTGGAGTATCAAAATGATTTCATTTCGAATAGCAATTGTTTCTTCGATGGAATCTGCACCCGTAAGCAGATCATCGACATAGAAATCATTTAAAATTATGTTAGATGCTCGAGGAAATTCGCTTATGCTTTTATGCCCTAACTCTTGAAGACACCTAATTGCCAAGAATGAAGCCGCGGCAGTGCCGTACGTAACCGTGTTCAAACAGTAGTCCGCCAATGGGTCAGTAGGGCTTGATCGCCATACAATGCGTTGCAAGTCTCTTTGTTCGGGCTGAATAAACACTTGCCTGTACATTTTTGCTATGTCAGCCGATAGAGCGTATCTATATTTGCGAAATCTGATTAAAATGGAAAAAAGGTCATCCTGAATGACCGGACCTACAGCTTGAAGATCGTTCAAAGAGATGCCTGTGGTTGATTTCGCGGACCCATTAAACACGACCCTTAACTTGCTTGTTAGGCTTTCTTCTTTTATCACGCCATGATGGGGCAAGTAATACGAAACGACACTATTTTCTACATTTTCTATCTTGCTCATGTGACCCATCATCTCGTATTCACTCATGAATTTGACATATAATTCCTTAAGTTTAGGATTTCTCTCTAATTTTCGTTCAAGGGCGTAAAATCTCTTAACAGCTAATAATTTTGAATCGCCTAATTTATTCGATGTTTCCTTTAGCGGAATGGAGACATAGAATCTACCATTCTCGTCGCGAGCAGTAGTGCTGGTGAAATTCCTTTCACAAAAACGCTCTTCGCTTGAAAGCGCCTTGGTTACGCAACATTCCTCTAGTTCCCAGAATTTTGCTAATTGTGCTTGCACATCTAGACTACTACTTGCTATATTTAAATTGCAATAAACATTGTTACGATTATTAGGCTGACAATTTAAAGGACCGGCTAATATCCATCCTAGCCTCGTTTTTTGCAACGTTATCCGATTTCCACCTAGCTTAATTTGTCCCAAACAGATTAATTGCCAAAAAATCTCGGCACCTATCAGAATTTCAATTTCACTTGATATATTAAATGTATTGTCAGCTAATTTAATATTCGGCGGAATTTGCAATGAGGCTGAGTCGAACGAGTAGCTTGGAATATTTCCAGTTATTTTTGGGACTACTATACAAGAAATGGTGGTTTTAAAATTGCCATAGCTTGAGTGCATACTGAGTTCCGCTTTGTGTCGAATTTGGGTGGACAACTGGTTTATACCCGTTACCGCTAAATCAATATTAGTTTTTTGTAAACCTAATCGCTCACACAAATTTTCAGTTATAATATTTGACTGGCTACCCGAATCTAATAATGCACGACAATTATAAAGAGAGCCAGATTTGCACTCAACACGAATGATCGCCGTTGATAGTAACACTTGCTGCTCGTAGCCATTCATAATATGACTTGTCATCGACGAAACTGCATTAGATTCTTCCTGACTTATCTGCGCTGTTTGCGAATGACTGGAGCTTGACGCTTCTACACTATTTTGAATGACTCCGGAGGGAAAACTTTGATTTTCTGAATTTTGAGTATTTAAATGTAGGAGTGTATGGTGCTTTTTCCTACAATATCTGCAGCTTGATGCCCTACAAAAATTACTGGAATGGAAGCCCTTTAAGCAGTTAAAACAAAGTCTTTTGTTTTTTGCCTCTTGTATTCGAGACGCTATCGGAAGTGCTTTAAACTGTTCGCAATTATAAATGCTGTGCGAGTCTTTGCAAATGACGCATTGAGGCTGCTTAACTGCATTTTCATTAGTGGCCAAAAATTAACTTGCTGTAGAATTGTTAAATTTGGTTTTAAATTTGTTAACTTTCAGTTCACTGGCCTGAGTAACATTAAGAGTTTCTAACAGTTCGCATTTCGACTTTAGAAACGTTTTTAAATGCTCCATAGTTGGAAAATCACCTTCAATTTTCTGAGCCTCCCATTCACGTTTAGTGGCGGAATCAAATTTAGCACTAATTAAATAAGTCAATATGGTATCCCACGCTTCTACTGGTTGACCTAACACCTTTAATGCCCTTAAATGTTTAGAAACATTGTCAAGGAGCTGCCGTAACAAAATATGGGATTCCTTTGGTATAGATGGTAAATTAAACAATAGTTTAATATGATTATTCACAATTAGCCGCTTATTGTCGTACCTTTCAAGCAATAAATTCCACGCAATGGGATAGTTAATATCGCACACTTGTAAGGATTGAATTATTTCGCTTGCCTTTCCCTTCACGGAGCCCTTTAAGTATAGAAATTTTTGAACGTTTGTAATAGTTTCGTTATCATGTATTAATGATTTGTATAAATCTCTATACTCTAACCAATGCCCGATATCGCCTTCAAATTCAGGCAAATTTACTGTTGGAAGACGAACTTGATTTATAATGCCGGAATGGTCGAGGTTGCTACGATTTGAATTATTTGTTTGTTGCTGCAAGGGGGTGCTTTGACTGTGTTGCTTTAGAAATGTTTGTGCCAAAGATAAATTTGTGTAATACAAACATTCAAAGCTTTCTCTTTCATCTGAACTAGCAACAACTTCTTCAGACTGAAGCGATTCAATTTCATCTTGCACTATATTAAAATCAGCTATAATGGGTTTTATTCCCGAAATTCTCATTTCTAATTGGGAAAGAAATGCTTCATCTAGATTCGTACTGCTTAAGGCTGAATTAACATAAGTTTGAAACCTCGTGAGTTGGGCTTTAATAACACCACGTTTTCGTATTAAGTTCGCTAAATCTTCCATAATTTCAAAGTAATTGCAGCAATGGTAATGAGGAATAAAGAAAAGTAGGATAAATACGATAAGGAAGCTCACTTACTTCTTAGTCTCTTTTGTTCTCAGTGCAGGGTTGCTACCTGCTACGGCTTCTTTGTTGTCGATCTGCACCCGGAAGCTGATTCACACTGCTAACTGCAAGTACAGGCTGGTGCCAGATGCTCCAATATGCTGCTTGCTGGGCACAAAGGGATGCTAACTGGACGTTGACCCAAGGGCTATGGACAAAGGAATGATGCTCCGGCGTCGCCTTTTGATTACGTATTAATTTAATACTACTTGGGGATGAATCGCTGATGCTTCCACGTAGTCGCTCGAAAGATGAATTTAGAAATCGACGCGCTGGTATTCGTACAGGCCACGGATTTCAAACACTTGGCGAATTTGGTTTATCGACGGTAAATTTAATTAATTGGTTACCGGATAAACTCTTACACACACACTACACATAGCTCTTATTAATTCGACTGCGAAGGACCAAAATATGTTAATAAATACAACTTTTCTGAGTAACCACTTTATTTTCAACTTATCATTTGCGTGTCAGTGGTTGAACTGACCACCGAAAATTTTAAAATGACGCACCAGCAACCCTCCGAAAATGAGCGAGTGCGCCCGAAATACAAAACTGGCAACGAAAATACACAAACTTAATATTATACAAAGAAATAGAAATATGTTACATTAACTAGTCTAAACACTGGTTTTTCATCACTTCCTGTTTTTTCTCCCAATTACCAATCTCTGCTATGGTTATTAAAGCACCTTGTTTGTTGTTAATTGCGTATGCTTTGTTTACTTCGGTATCTACTTTTATTTGATCCTTCAGAAACTGCCTCACTTCTTCTCTGTTGGAATTCTCGAATTTTGCTCCTTTGATTACTATATTATTCTTCTTTTTCTCCTTTTCCATCCTTTCCAGCCTTTCTTCTAGCTTATTAATTCTTCCGCTTAGCTGCTTTTTCTCGTTTAGCCATACTTCTTCTCTCCTTCTCATCTCCTCTCTTAACTCTTTATTTTCATCTGTATTTTTCTTTATTTCTTCCGCTAACGCCATGATCATGTCTTTGATATTCTTTAGTTCTCCCATTTCTACTCTTGCGTCTTCCCTTGTCACTGTTTCTGGTTTGCTAATTTTCCTGCTTTTGTTATCACTTCGTAATTCGGTTTCTCCACTGCTATTTAAGTCTCTATGCCTTTTTGCGCCGCTTGACATTAGGGTGTTTCCTGCACTTCCGTTTGCCTGCCGAACTGGTACTCAACTTTTTTAAAACTCACTGAGACGCAGTCTGAGCTCCTAACCCGTGGCCGTCGCTCCTTTCCCGCCCGAATTTTAAACGCCGCCGATCTAATGCGCCCACTTCACTCGCGCGCGCACTTCCGGTACTTTCTGGCTTCTGTTTATTTTCTTGATTCTTGGTTATTTCACTGCTTTCGTGTTCCTCTTTTTATGCAATCCGATTCCCTACTACACTATTTCTTAAATTCCGTTGTTATTTCGTTTTAATCGCTTTTATACCAGTTAAAATCACTTATTTCTTTCGCCGCGTGAAGGAGTCGTACTTACGAGTTCGCGTCGCCACACAGTCACCCCAAAATTAAATTTATGTAGATTAAATTGTAACTAGCTAGGTTCGTCTCAACACACTGCTGGTACACGAGTTTGGACATGTACAGGACGAATGCATGTTGAAACAACTTTTTTGCACGCTCGAACGTGCTTTGTTCAATGCGATTGGAAAAGTGTCATTTAATTTACCCTCGTTTACAAATAGCATCAACTCCAAAAAATCAGATCTTATCAAATTATGGAAAACCAGTGATTGTCAAAGGTGCTATAAGCAAGTAAAAGAACGAGTTACAGTGGGGGGTCTATGGTATCAACTATTTTTGGGAAAGGGGTCTTTGGCTCAAAAAAGTTTGGGAACCACTGCTTTAAATGAAGCATTTTATCAGGTTAAAATTGTTTTTATGTTCAAACTCAAACATCTGAAAAACTGTGGAATTTAAGAGAATAACATACAATGTCAAAAAAAAGGATAATTAAAAGGGCTTTTCAAAACTGCACTGCTAATATACATGCAGGGTACACTATTTCACACTCAAAACGTAATTCGTAGAAACATAATTTTCCGGAAACGTTTGCCTTTATTCAGTTATTTTCTATTACTTGCGCCGACTGCTTGAATTCAGCATTTGTTTGCTTAAAATTGTTAATATCTCGAAGAGAGTTAATTTTAGACCCATAACACTTTCTATTAAATATAATTAGCATTGCAACACATCTTCAGGCTACCTGAATATAGGGCATTTTATGTATAATAAAAAATGTTTTACTAATATACACCACCTTGGTACCTACAACTTTTATATAAGCAATTTTATGTAACTATCATACTTTTAGAAATATCTTCCACCCCCTATGGTTGTCTTGACCCTGCATGAACGATTTTGATTTATCAACCTGGTGCTTCATTGCACAAATATGAATGTACATAGAGTGGAGCAGGCAACCCAAATAACATATTACAAAGGTCACTTGATAATATTTTAATTATAATTACTAAAAGGATCACAGATGGCGCCATTAAATTACTTTTTGAGGTTATGATGCGAATAGAAATTTCGATCAACTTACAAGGCACGCATGATATTTGTGCACTTGTAATTGAAAATGTTTAGGACTGTTGCCTGGCTCTTCCTAAATCTTATTATTGGCTGCGGCATCAAAACCAAAACACGTTCCCCGTGGTTTGGTTGAAGTTTGTAGTGTTTTTTTTTTAGTTCCTGTATTTAACCATTTTCAAGGGCTAAATTGTGCATTTCTACTGCTGGTTTCACAGTTACATGTAAGTATAAAATATTGACTTGTAAAGTACTCTCTTAAGGAAATTTTAATTATTCATAGAGCTGCCTGCATTATGTGTAACGGTAAGAAACTAATTCGTAGTCAGTTGTTTGCAAGAATGAGTGACTAAAGCAACCGATGTTGGCCTAAATACAGTTAAGCAAATTATTAAAGGAGCCTAACAAAGTGGCGGAAGATAATTTACTACTCCAAGAAAACAAATCACTAAACCTAGCCCCAGGTCATCTGTCGATCAATATGAAAAAGAAGTAATCCGAAGCATGATCTAGAACTTTGCCATAAAAAGAGACCTACAATGGAAGTTGTGTTCGAAGTCGAACACAATGAAGTGGGGTGTTATTTTCACTGAGAAGTTATATTCCTCTAAGCGATTGGAACATAAAATGGGTTTTCAACAGAGAAAGTGTCAAGACAATAGGCATGTTCTAATAGAGAAGAGAGAAATATAAAGCCGAATGCCGAAATATTGCGTACATTGATGAAACGTACTTGCATAGCTCCCATACTGTTCTAAATGTTGGGATGATGGTACCAACAACTGTTTAAAATCCCCTGTCAGTAAAGCGTAACGACTGATTATTCTTCATGCCGGAAGTAGAAAGGGTTTCGTACCAAATTCCTTCCTGATGTTTAAATCACGATTTAAGAAACAAGTGATTACCACGATCAAATAAACCATCAAAATTATGTCAAGTGCCTGAAAGAACAATTATTGGCAAATCTTGAAAAAATTCCGTTTTGGTCATCGATAATGCATCGTATCACAATGTCTGTACTGAGCCGAATCCAACCTTTGTTTGGAAAAAGCAAAAATGCAAAAGTGGTTATCAGAGAGAAACATTTATATTAAGTTGAACGAAACAAAAACAATAATATGGTAAAAGAAAATTAATAAACCTACACATAAGTTGTATGATTGAGAAATTATTAGCCGGACATGATCATACGCTGTCCTACGATTATCCCCTATTATCCAGAACTAACCCTTTTGGTACGAAACCTTTTCTACCTTCGGCATGACGAATAATCAATCGTTGCCCTTTACTGACAGGGTATTTTAAACAGTTGTTGGTACCATCACCTAACATTTAGAACAGTATGGGAGCTATGCAAGTACGTGTCATCAGTGTACAAAATATTTCGGCATTCGGCTTTATATTTTCTTAAAAATTCAACTTGTTTTGCTGGAATTTCTCTCTTCTCTATTAGAACGTGCCTATTGTCTTGACATTTTCACTATTGCCAACCCATTCTATGTACCAATCACCTAAAGCAGGGGTCTCCAAACTTTTTAGCCTAAGGGCCACAATGAATCCTCCACTAAGTCCCAAGGACCAAGACCCAGCTAGCTCATTAGCATACCAACATACTGTAGTTTTGAATTACAAGCAAATTTTCGTATTGGGACTAGGCGAGTAACTGACTCAGACACCGAGTGCTGTTTGTCTTCAATGACAGCTAAAGTACGTTTTTTTCCTAGAAAAATTTTCAAGATCAAGATAAAATTGGCAAAACTGATTTTTTAAATTAGAAAATTTATTTTTGTTAGGTTTTTCTGTAAACGACTTGTGTCATTATGACATTTAGAATTAAATCGTCAGCTTTTCTTTTTTGAAAATGAATATGCGTAAAAAACGGAATATTTTAAAATTAAATGTAAAAGAAGCAATTCTGAAGTGAATTTTTAGTTCTAAAAAGTTACTAAAACAAATTCTACCAACATATATTTTTTAAAGGAATACAAGTAATGCCAACATAAACCCTAAATTCTTTGACCTTCAAAATTTTTATAGGAAAAAAAACGTAGTTTACTCTTTTACTTGCTTATTTTAAATTTTTATATTTTGATGTATTAACCAGTACAATGATCTTTATGATGAGTTAGCTGGTTAATTATTTTTTCTTCCCCAATGTGGTGTTTTTTAATATTATTTCTACCTCATCTTCAACGTTTAAAATCTTAACCTCATTTTAACCTCAATTTTAACATGTGCTTCTACTACTAATGATTATTATGGCTCAAGGATTAAACCAGTTTGGTTTCGAAACATGTCGCCACCTTCAACTTTAAAATAAAAGTTCGTGGAGAAGACTATTGAGTTTTATTGCTTCATGTTAAATTTCATTATGTAGTTATGTCAGTTATTGTGTTTCTTAATTGATCGTTAAATAAAAACATCTCATTATTATTTTGTATGATTTACTTACATTGTAAATTTTACAATGTAATCAAAATAAACTATGGTGGGACGGATACCGGTCATTTCCGGCCAGCTACTTCGGGCCGAATTGATGGTCGCGGGCCGTAGTTTGGAGACCCTTGACCTAAAAAAATGTAACTTCTCAGTGAAATTAACAC
>CALNHX010005700.1:0-102272 GCA_940337035.1 Agriotes lineatus
TGTTTCTGTTTCTGTTTTGCAATGTAGCACATACAATATGGAGTATTTGTACAGTAATGTAGAACCATTTGTAGCTGTAAAGTCACACTATAAGCAGTTACCTTATAAGGTAGTTAAGCGATAATACATTTTGCATCCAACAACGCATGGTATGAATGCAAACATTGTAACATACTCTAAATTACACGTGTAAACTTAGAAACTGCATCACAGTTAAAAATTCATTTTAATAAAAGGCTAGCAAACCTCAGGTCAACGCAATTAGTGTGGGTTACCAATTAACATTTAAAGCGAATTTCGAGGGGTATCAATTTTTATCAATTAAGAAATTAGCTTGATGCCACGTGGGCGTCAACTTCCTGCATCATAAATATTCCTGTTAGTTTTCCATAATTTGAGTGCAAAACTGATATACCAAATGTATTATTTATATAGTAGCTGCAAATATCCATAACCTTTGTATCTTTAAGTAGTTCTGTAAATGTGTACATAAAACTGGTAATTTTATTAAAATAGGTATTGATTTGAAGAAATATATAATTACGGATATCTTTACAACATTGATACATTTGTAGGATATTGTAATTAAGGTACTGTTTTGATGAGTGAACATTATTTTTAACATCCAACAAAAATTAATGTTTATGGTAAACGGTTTTTGGTTGGAAAACGTATGCGGACATTATATACATATCATCAGATTTCAGAGAGGCGACGGCTAACAAGGCGGGAAAATGCGACATAAAGATATAAAAAAGATCCAATTTTGGAATGTAAAGATACTTCTTCAGAAAAAAACTAGAAAACCTTAAATTTAAAATGGACAAATTACATATCGACATAATAATATTCATCGAATAAGAAGGGTCCAATGAGGTGACTAAATAGGGAGCTAAGATAATTCACACAACTGACTCACAAGGTGGAAGAGCAGGAGTTGGATGAATACTAAATAAGGAAAAATAGTTGACGGCTACATCCACTTAAACGAAATTATGATCATAGTAAGACCAAAATCATGATCCAAGACAGGGTAATAATGCAAGTTTAAATGCGAACGACTGCCCAGGACGATGCCGAAGAAGGTCTACAAAAATATGGAAGAACTAATAATATAAGAAAGGGTGATGACAACCACTACGCGCGAAATACACTAATCAGATTTTTGACGATAAAGAGTTTTCTTAATGCAACTCACACAATTGACTTTGAATACCCACTGGTTTATAAACTACGAGGCAGTAGAAAACAAATTGAAAGATGGAATAAACACCTAGAAGAACTATATAAATTAGCGCTAACAGAGCTGAATACCAAGAAAGCTGTGGGTATCGACAAAAACCCCAATGAATCAATGAAAAGCCTTAATCAAAGCATCCATAATAACATATTTTACCTTATATAAGACATACACAGTACAGAAGAGTTGCCAACAAAGTTCTCCAAAAACCTGATGGTAACCATACTAAAAAAGCACATTGCACGAAAGTGAAAAAATTCCGGGCAATCACACTCATCACGCACGCATCGAAAATTCTTCTAAAAATGATACGACGAATAGAAAAGCTTGTAAAAGATAACTTTACTGACGACCAATTTGGGGTCAGACGGAACACGGCAACAACCATGAAACCATGAAACTACCTATAATAATAGAGAAGATAGTTACGAACAAGAAGTAACTATACATTGTGTTCGTTGACGCTGAAAATGCTTTTTATAGGGTTAAGTGGAGAATAATGCATAAAATAATGAAGAAATTGGAAAAACAGGTGAAGAAAAAAGAATTTTATAGAACCTTTACAAAAGAAAGAGTACATCAAATAATAATAGACAGAAGAAGCAAAAATTATGTGAGGATGAAACGCAAAGCTTCAGACCGAGAAAAGTGGAGAATTGCAACAAATCAGTCAGGAGACTAAAGAGAAGGAAACCTTTATTAGCCTGTTGGCTTGATTTATGGATTTTTGAGTGCATACAAATGACTAAAGACTATGCTTTGCTTCTGGAAGATTGTGATATTTGTTGTTTTAATATCTAATATCTTTCTTAATTGTAGTTTTTTTTTAATAACACAATTAGCAGTTTGGTCTGACCGTGTTTGAATACCTATATTTCTTTTCTATGGTTAACTTAAATTGTAATTCTTCTTTTTAAGCCTCTTTTCTTATTTCCTGTGTTTATGGGTATTAGGTTTTTCTTATGACAGTATTTTGTTTTTTCTTGATATTTTCTTCTAAATTTGGTGTACATTTTTTCTTACTATTAAAAAGTGGCTATTTAAAATTAAATTAAATTCTTTAGAGCTGCATGAAAATCGAATTAAATCTTGACTGTGAGGCAAGATGTTGTATCATGATCACTCATTCATCATATAGTCCAATCAGCTCAAGTGCAATTCAGTTTTCAAAAATAAAACACACATCAGAGGAAGAAGATATTCGAACGCAAACGTATCACTTAAAAATATTTTTGAAAACTTTGTAAAAGAAGAGTTCTCTGTCTGTAAAGATGATTTGAAAGAGCAAAAAATGTATTGAGGTAAAGAATAATCTTTTAAAAGCAATAGAATCACTTTTACACATACAATTAAATTTATCTTTCAATTTGGCCTCGAATGCAGATTATTTTTGAAAATTATAACATTTATCTATTCTTTGGCAAATTTCTTAATTTTAGCTTGAATGATTTTTTACATAAATAACATGCGTTAATGTAACAAGAAGAGTTCTTGATGATAATCAAATTATTTCCAAACTCTTGTAGGGCTTGTCAAATTAAGAATTTCAAACAAACAATCATATACTGTAAAATCCCAGATTTAATCGACATCAATTACAAGAATGAAATAGTTCGCAGACTGACCTTCAGACTTTTTTCAACAGTTTTAGCATTGCTTTTAGACTTGGTAGTGCATCACGATTTTTGATCACTTTCCAGTCTCCCTTCTGCACCATCCATTCTACATTTTTTTTTCAGTTTGTCTTTATCCATTATGTGGATCAGTTCCTGTATTAAAATGAATAAACAGTCGTTCTATAATAGCACAGCAGTTACCGCTAGTTGGTGCTGAATGAAACAACAACAATCAAGGAAACAGCAAGTCTGAACGGGAGCGAACTGTTTATAATTATGTCAAAAATAGGTAAATATACCTTCATAAACCTTAAACAGACCACTGAAACACTTTGTAATGTGAATAACAAAACTCATTAAGAAAAAAAAATGAAGTCGATAAGATTCGAAAATACGCCTTAACCGCTCGTCCAAGAACGCTTCGTAACACAGAAACTTATAGTGGTATTATGAAGAGGAGGGTGATAACGCAAGAAAGCAATCCCGATTGTGGACAAAGCAAGTTGCTGATGATGCAACGCGGCACACGCATGAAACGCATTCCATTTATATATATAATGTTGCTCTGCGAAGGTACTTAATATCCTATTTATAATATTGTATTTTATAACGTAGCTTTTGATATCACACAGGATTTTATACTAAAATCAAATATAAGGAATATTTAAAGAGAAACAAACTATTTATTCCAAGATACCTAGTTTTCGAATTCTACAAGTAAAATTTATGTGATTTACAGCTAACTTCTGTTTCTTTTATTACATCAGTTTTGTAGAAGTTATTGGCGCTAACAGTTAGTTTTAAAGATGCTGCAGTTCAACTTCAGTTTTTATTAACCTCTAGGGATCTATTAGAAACCTCATAATCATTGCTGATCGTTATCATGGTTACATCACATTTTCCGTCGATTTTTGTTTTTTTGAATATTTACACCTTATTTCTAGTATATTTAAAAAATTACTATTTTTGCAGTACTTTTTTTTATCAAATCCAATTTTTGTCAAGGCTTGTACATTTTTAGAGTTTGATCGATTGCGCAGTTATGGCATACCATTTAAGCTGACGAATCAATGTCTTCCACGCCTTTGCCAAATACTTGGTAAGTAGCAAGGTTTTTGGCGATCTAATTCCTTGCACCGAGTGCATTTGAAGGTTAAGTTGCTATTGCGACACGTGTTCTAATGTTGGTGTTACTCCAATTAAGAAATCCATTCTTCAACATTTTAGGTTTCTAATGTTTACAGATTTAATTAATTTCTACCACCATATGGTATAGGTTTACTATTTAGTGATGTAAAAAGCGTTTATTGTTAATGTTATGTTCACATTAGGGTAATTGAATAACACAATAACTTTTTATGATGCTTTAGAAACTTATTCCGGGTTATCTTAACCTTAATTTGCACTGAGAATGAGAACAGAATCTATGTTATTCTTTTGGGTGCATACATTTTGCTATAAATTTTTAAATAGCTTTAATCTTAAAACAGACGTAGTCTAAACCATTCCAATCACTACGAGATGGCAAATGGCATTTCAGATACGCAATTTTATATGTTGCATATCGGTTATTTCAAAGACGGTTGAATTTATGGAAAGCAAATAAGATCATTTTCGTGGCTTCACATTGCTATTACAAATGCAGACATACCCTAAAACAATTCTATAATCACTTCTGAACAATTATAAACTCATGTGTGACTTCTGAGACTGATTAGCGTGTCGACTATTAGCTGATCACAATAAGCGATATTAGTACTTATTATAATACATATGAATAAATGTATATCTTTTAGATGTTTCAGTAGTCTTTAATTTTCTGAGCCTTGGAGCTACTGCTCTAGTCGTAATGTTAAGGCCGTACAGACGAATAATGCCCTTTACGAGCACAAAACCGTTTCAAATGTGAAGTTTCACAGGTATATGCAATTTGCTATTTAAGTCTCTGTAACAATGTTAATGTCCTTAAACTTAAATTACCGCAAAAACGGTAATTGTATGCACCGGTAACAGTGCGTGCTGCGTGACGACATTGGCGTTCGTCACGAGAGGTGAGCAAGACTGAATAAAATGGATCAGTCTGCAGCAAAGGGCACCGCCTGAATTTCAAGGCATTCAACAATGAGTTTCAGCTCTAGTTTTTCGTACCGCAAGTATGCGAACATTTTGTGAATATTTGCGTAACCTTTAAGTCAACAGGAAGCTGCTAATTGCGAATTAGAGGAGGTGATTTATATGGATCTGGGACTAGCTTCATTAGGTTTAATGTGCATATTTCTTATAACGATCTTACATTATCTGCCTATATAATAGAAATGGTTCGTATTAATTGTGTGACACCTATAGCTGAACTTGAAATCGGCTTGTTTATTTACGGTGACCCTTTTAGTTTTTTGTGTTGGTATAGGCAGAAGCGGATTTGGACTTCCGCAGGCCTTTGGCGCTAAAATGAATTTACTTTTTATGCGTAACTCCGGAGGTCCAACCTTCAGAAAGGTGGCAGCAATATACACTAGGGTTTATGTATTACACTATAGGTGTTTTAATAAGAAAACCTGCATTTAAGTAAGTACCTATAAGTAAAATATTCAGGATTAAGATTTGTTTCGCAAGAGCAAATACTAAATTACGTTGATTACGTTATTACCAATGGTTGTTGTAACGCTGAATAATTTATAATGACTATTATATTATTTCATAGTCCTACATATATGTGTATTCATAGCATTTTTAAGACGTGAGGTGTCATTATTCTGATTTAAATTTAATATAAATCAATCGTAACTGCTTGGATGATGCAGGCCAAGTAATATTTTGTATTGCTTTTGTATCTTGTTTTTAGAATAGTTTTAAAATTCGTAAAATCTTTCTACGGAAACCATCTTCTCTAAATAGTGCAACGTGTCCGATTTTACTAAAAACCAGAAAGAAACAAATATAATTTTATTTGATATATTTAATGAAAGAATGAAATTTTAGCTTTTAAATCATTTGCAAAACTCAACTTAATTACATTCGATAAATATTGATAAAGTTATTTTAAACAGTTTGAGGATACTCCCTCACACAAAGCACAAAAAGTGTTTTCAATAGAAGAGCAAGCGATAATTTCGTTCCCTCCTTGACACTTTATATAAACAATGTATCCAGGCAAGGAATTCAGTTTTGAAGTACTGCAAAATATCTTTAGTCATTGTAGTTCTTAAGATCATTTCAAAACAAGGTCCCAACATTGTTAGTTATATTAGGTTATGATCAATCGGGTTTAACAAGCGCCACATAAAATCAGCCAAGTGTAAAGTGTTTTGTGATCAGAGTCTATTGACTTCATGTAACAGACATGAATTTCAAACTCATCGAACTGTGAACTGTTGGCGAAGCGCTAATGCATTCAAGAAGGAATGCAATTATCATCGGTCG
This sequence comes from Agriotes lineatus, assembly GCA_940337035.1. Classification (NCBI taxonomy): domain Eukaryota; kingdom Metazoa; phylum Arthropoda; class Insecta; order Coleoptera; family Elateridae; genus Agriotes; species Agriotes lineatus. Next base: position 6,277 of record CALNHX010005700.1, read on the forward strand.
TGATTTATTTTCTAGATTGCAGTTCTTTTGTCGGCGGTATTTTGAAACATTTTTAGTGATTTAAATATCGCCTACATCTTATATTGTGCAATAAACGGAATTTGCTGACTAAACCAAAGTGGTTGCTATAAACTTACATATAAGCTGCACATTATAAAACGTATATCTAGTGTTACGGCAGCATATATGTAGGTATAACGTGTTTGAAAGTAAACTTTTGTAGAAAAGAGGTTAACAATTCATGGAGCGCCATGCACAAATATCAATGCATCGAAAAAAAAATCCGTTTGCCATTCTAATATGTAGGTCGTTTGTTGTCTATCACTTACACTCCTCTTTATTTGCACATTCATTTCTTCATATGTTGTACATACAGATAAATTAATGTGATGATAAAATAACACGAAGCTACACATTGGCATACAACGAAAAAATCCTAAATAAAACAAAAGTGATCAAACGTGGTAGTCGATACGATTGAAAACTCTTGTAAAATGAAGAATACGCCGATATAAAAAAAACTGTACAATGTGAAACAAAAAGACACTTTTGTTGATATATTGTCATGTAGAGTTTCTTTGGCCAATAATTTATTAGAAATCCCGTTTAACAATCTGGTATAAAGAACTGCATATACTGAAAATATAGATGAACTCAACTCTTGATTATTTTGTTTCTACTGCTGTTTAGCAAAATCATTGAAAGTTTTATTTTCTCAGTTGTTTCTAACAATTTTTTTGAGAGAACTCTAGAATAATAAGGAATTAACACTTACAGCAAGAATTTTTCAATGATTACTAGCAGTAATTTCAAAAATGGAAACATTGCAGACCATTATCGAAAACAGTAGGATTAATTTCTCTATTCAATTAGAGATATAGAATGGGTATAGCGGAGGAGAGAAAACTGAAACAATCAAGTGCCACAAATGTCAGAAACAAGAGAAATAGCAATAGCACGATACAACTCATCACCGGAAAACCAACCCAGACCTTCCCTAAAAGGTGGAAACAATTCTGGATTGAAACATGTTTAAAGCTTAATATTCACGTTTAAAGAAAATCAAGATGTAGAAAAAGGGAAAGTAATCACTTTATAAAATTGTAAGATTTTAGCCAGTGTGCTGTCCTTGATTTCTAAAGAAACATTAAAAAACATATTTGATGACCATTCTTTATGTTCTATGCAATTAGCTTTATCCCGTGATATTTCGATTTTGGTTAATCCAACTACATTTTTTGTTCAATCTGAGGTCTCCACAGGTTCAATCCTGGTAGTATCCTGTTGAAATGTTGGGATCCTTGTAACTGTTCAATAAATAATGAATTACACGCACTATTATAAATGATGTAGAGGCCATATTTTCAATACTTCTATCTAAGCCGACACTATATAATTAACAAGTCATTGGAAATAACATTTGAAACGTAGAAGAGTAACTTAATTTATACGGAGTGACTAATCGTACACATAGTATGTACGACTAGCCTGGACGCTAGTCGTACACCCCATGTATTTTAAATAGTACACACGCCAGCTCCTCGCTCACTAATAAATTAGAGCTGTTTATATTTAGTAATGAATACCAGTTAGTTGACTGTGTAAAAGTGAAAAAACTCCCGCTATAGTACCTATGCAGTTTGACCATCGTTATCAAGGTATCTAAATCTAATAATTATTGTTCAATCGGTAATGTAATACAAATGCATCATTTCTAACCTCAAAAATACCTTTGTTTGTAGAGGTGTAACCAAACACGTACCTCAAAATGTGTCTCACCTCGCTTCGTCAAAGTGCTAATTTGTCCAAGTGATTGTTTCGTCTGGCAAACATTGATAGAAACCCAATATCAAGGTTAGCTCTAATTATAATTTCAGTAATCAACAATTATTAGGTACACTAAAATATTGTTGTTTACAGAAATGTGATGTAACTACATCAGGAATCTCAAAATTCGTCTCGTCTCACCTCGTCAATGTGCCTAGTTAATCAAAATACAAAATGTTATCAGTTGGAAATACTTTCAAAAGTTATCAGGATTGGCAGACCAGTTTAAAAGAATATGAAGAAAAGAGTTTTATGTACTTATAAAAGAAGTAATCTAACAATTTGCCAGGCGAGAAAGAAAGAAATAAAAGGCAGCTAAGTGTAGTGATAACGTACGATACTATAAAATTGATTATGCATGTGCCAAAGGAGGAAATTTTTTAAAAAGTGAATCAAAAGGCCAGAGAAGACAAAGAACATTACAGGATAATAATTGTCCAGCAAAGATCAAAATTAATATCAAAGACAATTGACAATTATGTACTACGAAAATTAACAATGAGCACAATCATAGCCTTGAAGAATCCTCTTACAAATCGATGACCAGAAATTGCAAACTAGATAAAAATTACAAAGAAGGAATGATGCACGTAATGCGAATGAAAGCTAACTCTAAAGATGCACAAAGTTAAATTATGTCAAAAACTAACAACGTTGTAACATTAAAAGATATCAGAAATTTAAAGTTCATTGCTCAAGCACCACTAAATACAAACAAATTAGAACAAGCTATTCCAAAACTCATTCAGGTAGGTGACTCAATGAAGATTCTTCGAAATAGTGACAAAAACCTGATAGCAATTGACTACCAAGACAAAGCTATGAAACAAATGTTCTGATCATTCCCGGAAATAAAGTATGATGAAAACCTATTTTCATCTAGTATGGCTATGGAATAGTTCCTAATTTATGCATGCAACTACAGAACTACATTTATACTTAAATGTTAAACTTGACATTTGATTTTTAGTGGCTTATAGTTGCATTCATAAATTATGAACTATTCCATAGCCTTACTAGATTTTTTTTTTTTTTTTAATTAAGTAAATTAGCAATCAGAATACAATACGATCCTATAAGCTAATATTTTAAATGTGATACTGGCGTTGTGAGGGCCCGTCCAGTGAGTCCTCTTCATGGGGAGCATTGTTAAGGTGATGAGGGCCCATCTAGGGAGGGGTCCTCTTCAATGGAGATCAGTGGGCCAACGGCGTTTGAGTCTTCTGATGACTTGGTGGTGCGGAAGTTCATGCAAGAGAGGATTGTCATGAATGACGAGTTTGTCTAGATGTTTCGTAGTTCTGTCATGTATTACTGTATTGAGGAGCGGGATGCCGAGGTCGTCATGTATCATCTGGTTAGTGATGTACCATGGTGCGTCGGCGATTGATCGCAGGATTTTAGATTGGCATCGTTGCATGATAGCAAGGTTTGACTTGCAAGCACAGCCCCAAAGTTCAATTCCATAAGACCATATGGGTTTGATGATGGTCTTATAAATCAGGAGTTTGTTGTTTAAAGATAATGGTGAATGGCGGCCTAGTAACCAGTGAAGGGTTTTGATTCGAAGCTCGATGTGTTTCTTTTTTTTAGTAATGTGTTCCCTCCAGGTGAGCTTGTTGTCGAGGTGAAGACCCAAGTACTTCACATTGTTGAAGATTGTGGTATCTCAGTGTTGTTCAAATAGAGTGGAGGGCATAGCCCTTTGCGTAAAGTGAAAGTTACATGGGTAGATTTAGACTCATTAACCTTTATTTTCCAGCTCTTGAGCCATTCTTCAAGTTTATTAAGATGGGTTTGGACGTGTTCGAATGCGGTGTTTAGATCTGTATGACTCGCAAGGATGATTGTGTCGTCAGCGTATGCGCCTACAGTTGTGGTTGGAGTGGTTGGGAGGTCGGAAGTGAATAACGTGTAGAGAAATGGTCCCAAGACACTTCCCTGTGGAACGCCAGATTGAATTGGATACACTGTTGAGACTACATCGTTAACGCGTGTTCGAAATTGCCTGTCTGTTAAGTAGGATTCCAGGAGCTTGTGAAATTGAGGAGGTAAGATTTTTTGAATTTTATGTTTGAGTCCTCTGTGCCAAACTCTGTCGAACGCCTGACGAATATCCAGAAGGACGGCTATGCAGTAGGCTGATTGCTCGAACGCCGCATTAATCTCGTGTGTGATGCGGTGGCACTGTTGTATAGTTGAGTGAAATCGACGGAAGCCAAATTGGTAATCTGGGATCCAGTTAGTCACCGTGAATTCAGGGTCAAGGATTCGTAACACAAGCTTCTCAAGGAGCTTGGAAGTCACCGGTAGTAAACTTATGGGGCGGTAGGCTGCTGCATAGCTGGGATCTTTGCCGGGCTTAGGGATGAGTATTATCTCCGCTTTCTTGAATTCCTTTGGCCAATACTGAAGTCGGAGTATAGCGTTAAATATGTATGTTAGAAGCACTATTCCTTTTCTTGGGAGCTCGCGGAGCAGTTTAGGTGTAATTTGGTCCGACCCCGGTGCTTTCTTGAGACTTAATCGCTGAATCTCGGATTTAATAGTCTTTGGTGTAAGTAGTGGTATGGGAGGAGGGGGTATTTCAGGTGGTGGTTGAAGGTCAGGGAGTGTCTTATCGGGTAGATCATCGTGTGGTTGAAATACTCCGGATAGGTGGAGTGCGAACAATTCTGCCTTTTCTTTATCACTCTTGGCCCACCCAAGTGCTGGAGGGAGTTTCCGTAGTGGTGGGGATGGGGTTTGGGGTTTTAGAGAGGATTTGATTGGTCTCCATATTGAATTGTCGTATCTGTTTAAGGTTGAGATGTAGCTATTGAATGAGGCATCCCTTAGGGTTTTGAGTTTTGCCTTCAGTTGATTACCAAGGTTGTTGAGTTTCGTTTTATCTGATGGATGATGGCTCTTTTGCCATTGAGCTCTGGCTTTCCTCTTTTGAGCAACTAGGAGTTTAACTTCTAGGGGGACATTGGTGGAGGTTCCGAGTTTTCTCTGTACCTTGGAGGGGGTAGCTTGCTGTGCTGCTGTTGTTAGCAGAATATTAAATTTGTTAACGGCAGCTTCTACTTCGAGTGGATGTTTTAGACTAACTTTCAGGTCGATGCTTTCATGGAGAATTTGGCGATATATGTCCCAGTCTGTTGTAGCGTTGTGAATCCGTTTGGGGAAGTCTTTGAGTAGGACACTTGCGCTGATAGTTCCTATGACTGGGGAGTGATCCGATGATAAGTCATAGCTTGCAGAAATGTCTGCGTAGTTTGGTGATATGCCATTAAGGATAAAGAAGTCTAGCAGGTCGGGGGTTTTCTTTGGGTCAGCTGGCCAGTATGTCGGGGTCCCCGTTGATAGATAGACGTATTTGTTGTCTTGAATAACTTTGAACAGCTCTCTGCCTTTTGTGGTGACTAAGCGGGAGCCCCACGTAGTGTGCTTGCTATTGTAGTCGCCACCTGATATGAATTTGGGACCCAGGGTGCGAAAGAATTGTTCAAAGTCTTCTTTTTTGATGTTGTGTTTCGGGGGGCAGTAGACAGCCGCGACAGTTAGTTCGTAAGGGAGGGTGAGCACCTTGATGGAGGTGGCCTGAAGTGCATCCTCCTCGTATTTGGGGAGAGCATAGTGTTTTATGCTTTGTTTTATTAATATAGCGGTCCCTGCATGTCCTGTTTTATCTGGATGGTTGGTGTTGTACAGTTGGTAGTTTGGAATTTTGAGGTAAGATTTTTCCGTGAAATGTGTTTCGCTGATTAGCAGTATGTCTATAAAGTTGTGTTTTAGGAATAGTATGACTTCGTCTCGATGGTTTAAGAGGCCGTTGGCGTTCCACTGTGCGATGCGGAGGAATTTATCCATTATTTTGTTTGCTAATTAGCATTGTCAACATGTTGAGAACCATGCTGTTTTGTTGGATGAGTTGGGAGAACATGGATTTGAATTCTTCTAGGAATTTGTTAAGAGTAAGGCTAAGGGAATGTTCAGAGGAGTGATCAGGGAGAGGTTCACGGTGACGGGTAATACTGGCGTAGGTAGGTGAATGCGGAAGATTGGGTACATGAGTTTGTCTGTTTACGGGTGGGATGTGGAGAGTAGATGGTCTAGTAGTGGAATTTCTGATTTTGTATAAGTTGTGGTAGTGTGTGCATCCTCGATAGTTGGCCGGGTGGTTACCTCCACATAGTGCACAGGTTGCTGGCGTGTCTTTGCTCTTCTTGCAGCTGGCTGTGCTGTGTTCGCCGCTGCATTTGACGCATACGAATGGGCGGGAACAATATGTTTTGGTGTGTCCATACATTTGGCAGCGCATGCACTGTACTATATTTCTGCTTGTTCTTGGCGGCTCTATTGTTATGCGATTGTGGAGTATGTGTTGAATGGTATATATGTCTTTATTGTTATCAGCTGGTTCCAGATCTACGAAGAAGAGGTTCATTGGCTCCTTTGTGGTTCTGTGTTTTGCGTTGATGATATTTCTAATTTTGTGTCCGTGTTTGGTAATTTCTGCTGTTATGTCCTCGAGTGGAATTGAGTGGTGGAGATTTTTAATGACGACTCTAAACGCCCGTTCATCTTTTAGTTGATAAGTGTGATGTATAATGTTGTTATCTCGCATAAAACGCGCTAGTTTCCTGTACGTATCTGGAGTATTAGCTGTGATTTTAATTGTGTTGTTTACCAAACTTTTGGTGACATAAAGCTCCTCTTCTGCTACATCGGCGAGTTTTTTCTTCATTTCTAGTAGGTTTTGGACTCCGTAAACAAATATGGGAGGAGGTTTGGGTGATTTATCGGGTACTGATGTTTTGTTATTGGAGGTTGGATCTTGGGAATTATCTAATACGGTGTATTGGTTGGTAAGTGGTATGGTATCTGAGGATTCATTGTCTAGTGTTTTTCTAATTTTCCTTCGTTTCGTGGTCTTAAAAACTTGCCAGGGGTTCTCTTTAGAAGGGACATTGTCTTCCATTTCATCATCAGTCGTTGAGACCAATCTAAGTAAATGCTGGGAATTGTGAGGCGGGTGGACCCCTGAAGACTGCATTGTCATGAATTGTTCCTGATTTGGGGGAAAGTAATTGATTGGGCCTGATAGAGGTTGACTTGCTTGTGTGGTGTAAGATAATGGAATTTGACTATTTATAAAAGGTTGGTTTTGAAAGTTGTTTGGAAATTGTGTGAGTTGGACATTTGTTTGAGGTTGGCCCTGTATATTATGAAACATGGGCTGGCTTAAAGAGTAGTTAAAGCCAGGTACATTTCCTGATGGAAACATTGTGGTAATTTTAGCTAAAATTACCTGTTAGGTGTGTTTCTTTCTTGCTGAAGATAACTTTTAGTAAACCGTGGTTCGCAATACGGGATAAGGCGGCCGCAGCCGCGTTATCGAACAGAGCACTTAAACTTGAACTCGCAGCGCTTGTATCGTCGATGTTTACGCTTCGGAATTCAAACGCGCACTACTGTACTATAATTTAAAAATTAAAGAAAATATTTACAATAATAATGCAGGATAACCCTGTTCCCACCAAACCCGCCGTAATGCAGGTATTAAAACGAAAATAATAATATACTTTTAACTAAATAAATAGTATCAGCATAAAAAAGTTCAAACAGTTAATGCAACTATTGCTGACGTTATCAAAAAAATTGGTAGGTGTAACTTTAGAGGGTTCTGTAACCAAGCGTTTTTAGACTCAAGTCCACAGGAACCTATTTTATTAAAATGACATCAGACATACAGCGCAGCTATGACAGATTTTTAGTAACCTGGGTTACGCCAACTGTTTTTTTAAAGTTGTATATAGTATCTGTGTCCGAAGTCATCGTGACTTTGTTTCTATCATTTGGACAGCGCAGCCGTTTATAAAAAAACACACACTCAAAGAATTGAAAAATTCAAGCCAAATTTATTAAACACATAAGCTTTCGCTTAGACCTTTGTCTTAAATCGTAGATACCTAACGTCACCCTGTTATTAAAAATTAATTATGCCAGAAGTGTCCGTTGTAGTTAAGGTTACATTTTTGAGCAAATGTGAAGGTTGCCGTTGTAGTCAAGGTGGCCGTTGTGGTCGAGGTGGCCGTTGTGGTCAAGGTGGCCGTTGTGGTCAAGGTGGCCGTTCTGGTCAAAAGTGCAGGTGGCCGTTGTGGTCAAAAGTGCAGGTGGCCGTTGTGGTCAAGGTGGCCGTCATTCTCAGCGTCGGTGATGATATATCGATCAGACGTCGGTGGCCGTTGTGGTCAAGGTGGCCGTTGTGGTCAAAAGTGAAGGTGGCCGTTGTAGTCAAGGTGGCTGTTGTGGTCAAATTTTATCGGTGGCCGTTGTGGACAAGGTGGCCGTTGCGGTCATGACCACAAATTTATTTAATGTCAGTTAGCCATTATGTTAGAACGACTATCTATAAATATAATTTTTTAATTATTATTAAAAATATGTACTGCTATAGCCAGCTTTAATATGTGTCATTTGGGTTGCATATTCTACTCTATTTGCGGAGCCTGACCACAATGGCCACTGGTCACAACGGCCACCTGGAAGTTTGGCCGTTGCGGTCATGACCACAACGGACAAACTTCCGGGTGGCCGTTGTGACCAGTGGCCGTTGTGGTCAGGCTCCGCAAATAGAGTAGAATATGCAACCCAAATGACACATATTAAAGCTGGCTATAGCAGTACATATTTTAATAATAATTAAAAAATTGTATTTATAGATAGTCGTTCTAACATAATGGCTAACTGACATTAAATAAATTTGTTAACGGTTATGCGATCATGTGTTCTTTGCAAGCGATTTCAAAATATATCAAGTTATAAAAAACCAAAACGACTTAAATAAGTTGTAAGCGGATCTTGACACATAGTCGACTTGGGAGTTTTCTTAATTGCTTGCCACACAAATGAATGTTGTTATATTAGGTTTACTGGAAGTTTAAACTGCGTAAAGTATGGCTATAGCTTCTCACAAGAAAATACTTATTCATGAAGTAAGTTTCTTTAAAGGTCTTGGTGTTACTTTTCATTCTAAATTAACATTTATCAAACACATTGAAAACGTTCGAATAAAGCAAATTCCATGCTAGGAATGAAGAATTACAAATTAATTTAAAAATATTGATACATACTGCAATGGTATTTAGCCCTCCACTCAGCTCTGGTGGCAGTGCAAGAAAATTAAGAATCAAGTCCAAAAGCACAGTGTTGAGGTAATGCATACAACTGGGAAATTTCACATAATTAGTCAAATCGTAATCACACTGGCAAAAATTGCCAATAACATTGAATGTATTTGAATGAGCAGACAAGTATTCAAACTCAATTTTCATGTATTGGAGTCAGTAATATAATTTAAGCACAATATAAAAGGTTTGGGCAAAGTAGAAGCCGAACCTAAATTTAATAAAACTGGCACAGAAAGTACAAAATATGCACAGCTTAAAGAGAAGCGTAGAAAGTAAAATAATTAGAAAATGGACATTTCATGAGCATTTTAAGATAAAGGTAAGGAAAAGGATGATGCAAAGAGCATAGAAAAGCCAGGCAAATCAAATATTACATGCAGCAACAAGACTTGGAAATTTGAAGAAAATCATAGTGGCAGGAAAATTGCTTAAATTCAGACAGCAGGATATGAAACAATATTGGTGTTTAAAAACGAATCAGTGTAGTGACAAAAATAGGCAGTTAAGTGTAATAAAATGAAGTGAGTGGCACTTTAAGGCTATGAAAAATCAGAAATTCAAAGGACAATTAATTCAAGATTTATAATATTGTAAATAATATAGCATAAGGCCAATTTGAATTTATAAGTAGCATTGAACTTAGTTCATTTCATATTTTAAAATATTAGATGGTGTTTTGTTAATAACGACCGATATCAGCCAACAATTGAATAAATTTTGTAAATGACAGATTGAGTTTTACTCCTACTTTAATTAAAGAATTTTAATATTTACCATTTTCTTACAATAAAATAAAGTGTACCATCAGATTCAGAAGTTCGTGGTGCATCTACACAAATGAAGGTGGCAAAATCGCAAGCATAAAATTATTTTCTCTTCGGCTACCACTTCGACGAGAACGGGTCCCGATCGCAGTTCCCGCGGTAGCAGTTTACAGCTTTGTGGGGAGTCCTGAGCCTACAAGGGTGTTCCAACAGCTCTGCCCAAGAGGTACCAGCACGCAACAGCAGTTTGAGCATCCCGGGGGCGATGATTTCAGCGAGGCGCATCATAGAGGGCTTTCGAGACCAGCTCCGAACCTGCAAATTTGAGGTTAGTGTATTTGAACCAATTTAATCGGCGCTAGAGGGTTGGAACGAGTAAGCATACCTAGAACCCGAGCTGCATAACCAGATTCCCATTGAATTTCGTGTCCATGAGCAGTCAGATTTGCAGAAATTGTAATTTAAGATGCCATTTGGAGATTAGTAGTAGTAGTAACAGTTTATTAGCAAGTCTCTGCTACATATTTTCAACAACATATAAGAAAATACACAATAAACAAAAACAGAAGCCTATCCAAAAAGAACAAAAAAAAATAAATTCTATCAGGTACATTTAGAAACTACTTTTAACATATTGCACAATATTTCTCCTAAACTCCTTAATATTATTAATAGCACGCATATGTAGTGGCAGGTCATTGTACAGAACTAAACCATCATGAAAAAGCGATTGCTTGGTTACTGCTTTCTTTACAGAAGGTACGTAAATATTGGTTGCTGTTCTAGTATTATAACTATGTACATCATTTACAAACTTAATTTTATTTGACATATACGTTGGTAGCATCTTATGTATCATTTTAAATATAAATATCATATTATTGAAAATTAGTCTTTGTTTAATACTCATAAACTGTAAACATTCCAACATATTATTAATCCGTGTATATTTATTTACCTTTAAAATAATTCTCATTGACCTATTTTGTTGTTTTTGGAGAGCTCTCTTTTCTGTCTCATTACAATAATATAAAATGGTCGAACAATATTCAAAATGTGGGGCTATAATTGACTTATACACAGTTAATCTTGAGAACATAGATAAGCTATCCCTAATTCTATAGAAGTAATTTACACGTTTACTAATTTTGTCTATCACATATTCAATATGCTTATTAAACTTCAATTTGTTGTCTATAATTAAACCTAGATATTTACAATCCAAAACATAATCTAATTCATTGTTCAGAAGTTTTAATTTAGTTATAAGTTCTACATTTACATTAGTTCCAAATACCATAACATTAGTTTTTTTTGTATTTACAAACAGAAAGTTGTTTCTTAACCACTCCTCAAAATGACTTAATTGTCTTTGCATCTTAGCCAGTACATCCTCAACTGACTTTCCATAAACAGAGATCACTGTATCATCCGCAAACAAATTAATTATTGTGTCTTCTTCAAAACACGATGCTATGTCGTTTATATATAATATAAACAGAAGAGGACCTAAGACGGATCCCTGAGGCACACCGAATTTCACTTCTAGTTTACTTGACACATAACTGTCCACTTTCACCTGCTGATGTCTGTCATGTAGATAGTCTTCAAACCATTTATTTGCTTCCTCAACCACTCCATATTTTTTTAGTTTTTGTATTATAACATCTCTGTTGATGGTTTCAAACGCCCTTTTAAAATCTACAAAGACAGCCAATACAATTTCATTTTGTTCTATCAACTCTCTCCATTTAGAAATGACTAACTGAATAGATGTTTCACATGAATGGTGATCCCGGAATCCTGATTGGTTTTCTATCAGTATATTATTATCTGCTAAATGCTGTAACAACTGCTTTTTTACGTGCATTTCCATAATTTTTTCGGGTAAAGGTAAAGTGTTTATTGGCCTGTATTCTTCACATTTTTTTGTATTTTTTACTTTAGGTACTGGGGTTATAACTGATTTTTTCCACAGACTGGGGACTTTAGATTCTTCTATAGATTCATTAATAACCTTAATGATCTCTTTTCTTAATTTACATCCACCAGCCTTTATAATATTTTTATTAATTATATCCGCAGACCCATCCTTTTTTATTTCATTGACTATATTCATAAAAGCGTGGTCATTCATTTTAGTAAATTTTTTTAGTAGCACAGTATTATTCGGGACATTACAACTAATATGCGTCTGTGGTAACTCATCTACTTCTATTATATTTTCTACGCTTTTTGTAAAATAGATATTAAATTTTTCTGCAATTTCGCTATCTGTTTGTACATTAACATTATCAAAATAAACATTATTGAGTTGCATTTGTGATTTCCCATCATTCAATACTTCCTTAATGCCTTTCCACATTCTCTTTCCATCACTCTTGCAGTTTTCAATTACGCCCTTGTAATACAAGTACTTCTTTTTTCTTATTAGGTTCGTGGCTTCATTTCTCTGAGATCTATAGTCATTCCAGTTTTCCATGGTTTTCTGCAACAGATACTTCTTATACAATCTATCTCTTCTATTTGATGCCTCTCGAATCTCTTCATCAAACCATTTACTGCCCGTTCGGATATTTAATGTTTCTATTGGAGCTACTTTATCCAAAGATGCTGTAACGTTATCGTAGAGAACTTGCACTAAGTGATCAGTATTTCCCTCACTCCAGTTACAATTATTCAGGTGATGTTGAAGATCAGCTTTCTCAATCTTCTTTTTACTTCTGCACTTAATTTGTTTATATTTATCATTTAACTGGGTTACGTTATGCCTCGTAGTAATTTGCACTATATCATGATCGGAAAATTTTGGCGTTCTTATGACTTTCGTTTTAATGTCTCCATCATTAGTAAACACTGGATCTATAAGAGTTTCAGAGTCTTTTGTTATTCTTGTACATTCTGCTACCACCTGTTTAAGATTTAGTCTTCTTAACTGTTTAATAGTTTTTGATTCATAAAAACTACTCTTAAGAAAATCAATATTAAAGTCACCCATCACATAAACCTGTTCATTACCAAACATTAAGTCATCTTCCATAATATCATCAAGTTGTCTTAAAAAATTTGGTATGCTTGAGCTGGGAGACCTATACACAATCATCAGAAGGACTTGCTTAATTTTAATTATTAAACACCATAAGTCCTTTTCAAAACGAATATTTTGTACTACTTTGTACTCTATATTATTACGAATGTAACAAATTATAGCTCCTGTGTGTCGGCTTGTTGAATCACATCTAACAGTTACATATCCGCTAATATTTATTTCGTTATCATGAATATCAGAGATTATACGTGCCTCCGTAAGAGCTATAATTTCATTTTTATTCCTTATTGTTTCAACATACCTTCTAAATTCATCAATCCTTGGTAATAAACTTTCAATATTTAAACACATTATGGTTAATTGCTATTTACTATCACTCACATAAATTGTTCTATCTTAGAATAAACAAATGCAGGATTAGCGTCCTTAAACAATCAAGGCGAGGCTTTCGACCTGAAAAACAAATGAGTATAGTGACGCCGATTGAAGGCGCAATTATTTAAAAACTTACCTGATAAATTTGTTCATTAAATTCCTTTGATAAATCATTTCACACGCGAACTGACAGCGTAGTTTGAATTATTTGGGCCAGAATATCTGACAGGTTAGTAGCACCTGCGCAGTGCGTTTCAAATATAAGTTCAAGTTCATATTTGCAGTGGCGTACCGTTAAACTTTTAAAATGGACAAATTAGGAACCCAAGACCCGAGATTTGAGTTTCATGTTTTAATTGAGCTAGCGTATTATTCATTATCAGATGGATGTATTATAAATAAAGGGCGAACTACCGTAAATAACATTCTCAATTGGGGAACCCAGAAATAAATAATTAATCAGTCAAAATTTGATTGCAACAAGTTCTAAAAATAATTGTGTGGTGAACTTTATTTATTAATTAGTTATATTACATTTACAATTATAATATCAAGTCACTACAATACATATAATTCCTTGTAATCGAATCGAAAAAATCTAGGAACATTTTTAAGAATAACTAGTACTAGTACCGGTCTAAAATCAAACCCGGGTACCCGAAAGCAGTACCCGGGTACCACCGGGTACCCGAAATATATAACAAAAATGTTAGTGTACATCTGAACATCTGAAGTAACTAGAAATTGCTTTCTTTTACGCTGCGAGTTTTAAATTGAACTAAATGAAAATAGTACCTACTCACCAATTCAAACTGCAAGTCGTCTGTTATTCCTAAGTATTTTCACACTTCCAAGTGTTATCAAATTCAAGTACGGGTCGACTATTACCCGGGTACCCGCCGACATCCCTATTACTGTCCTTTATAAGATTTTAAAAAATGTGCTTATCTGCACGGATTTAATTTCATGTATCAATTTTAACGCACCTCAGTGTAATAGTAGACATTTTCAAATGTTTACACCAGAATTTGCTAGCACCAATGTTATTTTAAACTTGCAGTTTTGGAGAATTACGTGATCCTATAATCAATATGCTAGATGTACTGATATTTTCTGTCTTTCCATAAATTCAAAAAGCTGTTTATACAAAATCTTTAATTATCTTTGTTTCCATTTTTTACTTTTAGTTATAGTTTTCTATTTCTGTAGTAATTATTATTTGTGCTAGCAGTACTACAACAATATTTTATTATGTAAATTAGTCAACCTGTAATTGGGTTTTACCTGTTGGTTGACCATGTGATGTTCTTGTAACTAAATAAATAATAAGAACGAACTTCACTTAAAGTAAATTTGTTTGATTTATAGATTAAATACAAGCTCTGTTACTTACATTAATAAAGGTAGGTAACATAGTTTGTGATCTGTCTGTATCTTTACATGTACTATCAAATTGACCTAAGGGTAGTCTGCCCTCATCCTAACGTTCGTATGGGTCAAACCGATTAATTGCATGCATCACTACAACAACCAGTTTCATGGAAATGACAAACGTCAACAACTGCACTAGCAAAACCACGTCTATCTGTCACTGTTTTTTAAAATGTTAAAACTAGGGTGTATAATTTATATTTTTTCACTCCTTTTTAGAAATAACCAGTTTCAAAAAAATTCTAGCTTGGGCAGGCTGTGACGATTTTAAGAAAAGCAAATGGTTTTATAAATTTTAATTCATACGCTTTTTGTACATAAAATTTTATTTAAATATCTAATCTGTATCCCATAATATACAGGCTGTCCCAGAACTGCCTCCCCACCAGTAGAGTACCTACACGGGTTCTGGGACACTTCCGGTGGTTTGAAACTTGGCTAAGTGTCACGTGGCGAGGTCATTGGCCTCTGGTTTGAAACTTGGCTAAGTCTAGCCGAAGGTCACGGGTCTAGCCGGGGGCCACGGGCCTCGGTCATTGGCCTCTGGTTTGAAACTTGGCTAAGTCTAGTCGAAGGTCACGGGCCTAGCCGGGGTCATTGACCTCGGCCACTTCCGGGAATTTTTTTTGGGTTAAAAGTGTAGTTTTTGAAATTTTTACAAAATTTCTACGCTTATCCAGGCTCGACCGGATGTGACTCATCGTCTGACAGACATGTCTATTCTTGCAGGATGTTGTTGAACAATGGCATCCCTTGTTTTAAAATCAGCACGAAATTCGAGAACAATGAAGCTATTGTTGTCTGGAGATTAAAATGTGCAAAGCTGGTAAAAATTGAACAATGAAAGCCATTGTTTTAAAATCTGCACGATAATTGGACAATGAAGCCATTGTTGTCTGGAGATTAAAATGTGCAAAGCTGTTAAAAGTCTAATTTTGAAATTTTTACAAGATTCTCACGATACATTTTGGAGGTAAAGATCTAATTTTTACAAGATTCCCACGATGAATTTTTGAGGTTAAGAGTCTAATGTTTACAAGATTCCTATACCGGATGTGAGTCATTGTCTGGAAATGTCAGAGTTGTCAAAACCTGCCTGTCTGCCTGTTTATCTTCTGCGCAATTAAACAATGAAGCCATTGTTTGAGAAATGTGCAAGGTTGCAAAAAATAAACCGAATTAATTGTGGTCTAATAGTATATATCGAATTATTTCCAGCTAAAAAGATGCAATATAAAAATCCAAACCATTTTAAATACCTTGTTAGGTTTTTGTTTTATTACACGTTCAACGAGATGTATGTCTGGATATTTAACTTGAATAGGCCGATTGGAAGCATCTTTTAGTAGATAGGTAATGTGTTCGATCCAGCTGGAGGACTGTTTAAGCGGTAGACAGTATTTAACAAAGTGTTGGGGTGTTAGAGACATTGTTTGTAAGCAAAGTAAATATTACATGTTTTTTCCCGTACTTTATTAAATACACA
Organism: Agriotes lineatus; assembly: GCA_940337035.1. Lineage (NCBI taxonomy): Eukaryota > Metazoa > Arthropoda > Insecta > Coleoptera > Elateridae > Agriotes > Agriotes lineatus. The sequence goes on from CALNHX010005700.1 coordinate 22,387, forward strand.
GTCTCGAGCCGATAGTTATTTATTTCGCTTGGATTTATGTACAACATCCCCTCACTTTAGCAATAAGCATGTTCCTAAAGAAATATTATTATGCTGTAGAGATTTACAGTTCGGAGTGTAAACTGAGTTAAAAATTTTGGATATTTCTATACCGGTATTAGCAACAGTACCATTTAATTGCATATTGTTTTCTTTTACCAAATTTTAGATTGTATTAATATAGGTTCGAAAGCACTGCTGACAGACAGACAGAAAACTTGTAAACCGGACCTTGTCAAATATCGAACAGCAATATATATTAGTAAAAAATACTCTTCCAGGTTAAAAGTTTGATGTAGTTTTAGCCAATCTTATACACATTCCAGCAGTAAACTCTGGTAGGAAGCGGAGTCTTAGACAGCAGAAGGAGCGATAAAATAATCGTCAGCATTTTTCAGTTTATCCGATTCGGCAACTTCCGCATATCGCAAAAACAAACACCTTCTTTGTTCTTGTGTTAGCACCTTGGCTTTAAGAATGTTACGAAATCCGACGCCAGCACTATATGTTTTAACTACATTTTTCAATAACTACAAAAATAAAAAGCAGCTTAAAATATTGTTCCTAAAAGGAGTGGTGCTGTAGTTTTTATCATTGGAATTTCGATTTTATACAACGGTATTTTGTAAATAGTCCAGCATAGTTGTAGCAGAGATTTCTGACGAATAGAAGATATAAACAGACAGTAATATTAATCTAAAATTGAATTAACAAAGTTGTTAAACGCATGATACAGGCAGTTATTAATTACTTAATATATACAATTGTCCTATATCCGGTATTCATGGTTTATCTGATTTTAATAGTCGATTAGAGTCGAATAACTAAAGTTATTACAATGCTAAAGACTGTGCGCAAAAGGTAAGATATCAAAATTTAAAATAAAACCCAGAGAATAAGAATTAAATAAAATAAAGCCATTAGATCACTGCAATATATTAGTAAAAAATATTCTAATTAATAAGGATGCTATACTCAATGGTGAGGGACAGTATAATTTTGCCGGATAAAAACTTGTATAAGAGAAAATCTCAAACTTGTTTAAAAACATTTTGTCAGACTATAGAAAATTCCTGTCTAGACCTGCGGATGTGAGTCATCGTCTGGGAATGTGCAAGGTTGCTAAAAATAAACCGGTTGTCTGAGGTTTCTGCGTAGGTCTGCGCGGGAGTCTGCGCGGAGGTCTGCGCGATGGTTTAGCGGTAAATTCAAATTCTGTCTAGGTTTTGGCGGGAAATTCAAATTATAATCAGTGTTTTTGATGGGAAAATCTGGGAGTGTACAAGGTTGCTAAAATGTATGGGGTCTTTGTCATTATCAGTGTCTATAAATTTGGTAGACAGACAGACAGGCAGACCGACAGGCAGGCAGACAGACAGACAGACAGACAGACAGACAGGCAGGCAGGCAGACAGACAGACAGACAGACAGACAGACAGACAGGCAGGCAGGCATACAGACAGACAGACAGACAGACAGACAGACAGACAGACAGACAGACAGACAGACAGACAGGCTGACAGATAGACAGCTAGACAGGTAGACAGCTGTTCCTGTAACGGTTTTATGGGCACGACGGTGTAATAAAACGACAATTGTAAATATAATTGTATTTTATTTGTCTAATGTACATGTATAAAATTATTACAAATATATATTATACACTAGTCAATTATTGTGGTAGAGGTGTTGTTGTCATCTCTGTCTGGAGGATGTCTTCGTGCTGTTTCCGAACTGGATTTATTCAATTATTCCTGCCTCTTTTAACTCTTCTATTATACTAACAATTTCATTTCTATGATTTGTATGACGCAGACTGTTGGCTCATAATGCAAACATTTAACAGACAGGCAGGCAGACAGGCAGACAGGCAGGCAGGCGGGCAGGCGGGCAGGCAGGCAGGCAGGCAGGCAGGCAGGCAGGCAGGCAGGCAGGCAGGCAGGCAGGCAGGTAGGCAGACAGACAGACAGACAGACAGACAGGCAGGCATACAGACAGACAGACAGACAGACAGACAGACAGACAGACAGACAGACAGGCTGACAGATAGACAGCTAGACAGGTAGACAGCTGTTCCTGTAACGGTTTTATGGGCACGACGGTGTAATAAAACGACAATTGTAAATATAATTGTATTTTATTTGTCTAATATACATGTATAAAATTATTACAAATATATATTATACACTAGTCAATTATTGTGGTAGAGGTGTTGTTGTCATCTCTGTCTGGAGGATGTCTTCGTGCTGTTTCCGAACTGGATTTATTCAATTATTCCTGCCTCTTTTAACTCTTCTATTATACTAACAATTTCATTTCTATGATTTGTATGACGCAGACTGTTGGCTCATAATGCAAACATTTAACAGATGGGCAGGCGGACATCACCATAAATCATATACGATTTTTTTCATACATTCACGTTCTAATCTCAAAATTTTTAAACGCTCCTCGATGGGCTCCATCACATTGTCATCAAACCAACTCCACCCGTCTGGAAGTTGTAGCTTTGTATCAGTTTTAAAGTCCGGATGTCCATCTAGCGTAACGGTGATATCCATACGATTGCAACCAAACCATGGAAATAACTTTGAAAATTCATAGAAATACTTGTCGTAATATTTTTCCAAAGAGGTGACGGCTTCCATGTTACAATCAGACTGCTACGATTTATTCGATATACTATGATTTATATGTTTATGCCCCTCGTCGTGCCTACAATTTCTACATAACAGACAGAGAGGGCGCAGTTTGGCCCATAACGGTAATATTCATACGATCGCAACCAAACCATAAAAATAACTTCTCGTAATATTTTTCTTTGTAATGAGGGTGGGTCCATTATGTGAGTCGGATTGTTTGAGAAATGTGCAAGGTTGCTAAAATGTATGGAGTCTTTACACCAGATGTAGTTAATGACCTCCATTATCAGTGTCTATAAATTTTGGTAGACAGACAGACAGACAGGCAGGCAGGCAGACAGACAGACAGACAGACAGACAGACAGGCAGGCAGGCAGACAGACAGACAGACAGACAGACAGACAGGCAAACCGACAGGCAGGCAGGCAGACAGGCAGGCAGACAGACAGACAGACAGACAGGCAGGCAGGCGGGCAGGCAGACAGGCAGGCAGGCAGGCAGGCAGGCAGGCAGACAGGCAGGCAGACAGGCAGGCAGACAGGCAGATAGGTAGGCAGACAGGCAAGCAGGCAGGCAGGCAGGCAGGCAGGCAGGTAGGCAGGCAGGCAGGCAGGCAGGCAGGCAGGCAGGCAGGTGGGCAGGCAGGCAGGCAGGCAGGCAGGCAGGCAGGCAGGCAGGCAGGCAGGCGGGCAGGCAGGCAGGCAGGCAGATAGGTAGGTCGACAGACAGGCAGACATTCTTAACACCATTTATTGTACAGATTGTGAGCAGTAATAGAAATAGGTGTAAGAGAGATGCCTGTACCAGTTAAATATACGTGTCCAAAATGTAAAGGAAAAACCGATCAAGAAGGACGAAAATGTATTTCTTGCACATTGCACGAACATATGAAAGAAAACAGTGGTGGTAAACATTATCCTCAATCATATTTCCGACAATTCTAGCGAATAACTGAACTCAGCTTGGTGGACGTTATCGTCATGAATTTGATTCTTATATATACATCTAACAGTTCTGATATCTATCATTTGATAAGAAACTGTTGACGTGTGAACTAGTTTGAATCTGTCAGTCTCTCTAACTGGCTGTTTACCTGTCTAGCTGTTTACCTGTCTAGCTGTCTACCTGTCTAGCTGTCTACCAGTCTACCAGTCTACCTGTTTGGCTGTCTGGCTGTCTACCGCTTACATACTTGTGACAATAATGAAAACGAAAGTAGCAAAGCAACTTATTAAAACTAAAAATATTATAAGACAGAAAGTTCGAGCTCTTAAGGAGGGTAAGTTGGTGCAACAACAGCTCCTCGGTAAATTTTTTAAACCTGTTACCGAACAAATACAAAGTGTTGCAAAAGAAATCAATACAAAAGAGAATCCTCCATCACAATTTAAGCCTTTCAAATTGAAAAAGAAAGAGAAAGTTAAATACAATTATGATGATGATCTTAAAAGAAAAACTAAATACGATTATGAAGCAGATGATGACAATGATAAATATATCAATATATCAAATCCTCCAAAACTAAAATTATTTACACCAAAACCGGCTGATGAAGTATTGTGTGAATCCACCGAAGATGAACCTAATACAACTATAGCAAACAAATTTCAACCGCAAGCTATAAGTTCTTTCTTAGAACAGTTTGACGAACTTCCTAGGAAATATGTAAGCAATTATCTTTTAGAAAGACCTAATCTAGGGAGGTATGGAATTAGATATGATTTTGATAAAAACCAATTTTATTTTGGTGGAGATGAGCTAGATATAAAGGGATCAGATATAATTGTTAAAAATGTGCACTATGAAGGTACGCCTGGTTTGTACGAATTACTATTTAAAAACGATCCTCAAATAACTCCAACGCTGACAGATAGAGCAAATTATAATGATATCATAAACAGAACAAATGCAGCGCATAGAAATTTTGATAAAAATGATCAGAAGGTAGGTTTCAACCAAGCGAAATACAAGAAATTTATAAAATCTAACCTGTCATCATCACCCTCGCCATCATCGATATCGTTAAGGACTACAAAGCTTACTGGTAAAGGTATGCAGCAAATGTATAAACAAGTTAGCAATAAACCGTTGGATTATGTTTACTGGGATGATCCGAACGAATTAGTTGATCGATTAAAGTTACTGTATGCCTCTCAAGCATCTGGCCATACAAATCATAGAAATGAAATTGTTAGTATAATAGAAGAGTTAAAAGAGGCAGGAATAATTGAATAAATCCAGTTCGGAAACAGCACGAAGAGATCCTCCAGACAGAGATGACAACAACACCTCTACCACAATAATTGACTAGTGTATAATATATATTTGTAATAATTTTATACATGTACATTAGACAAATAAAATACAATTATATTTACAATTGTCGTTTTATTACACCGTCGTGCCCATAAAACCGTTACAGGAACAGCTGTCTACCTGTCTAGCTGTCTATCTGTCAGCCTGTCTGTCTGTCTGTCTGTCTGTCTGTCTGTCTGTCTGTCTGTCTGTCTGTCTGTCTGTCTGTATGCCTGCCTGTCTGTCTGTCTGTCTGTCTGTCTGTCTGTCTGCCTGCCTGTCTGTCTGTCTGTCTGTCTGTCTGTCTGCCTGCCTGTCGGTCTGCCTGTCTGTCTGTCTACCAAATTTATAGACACTGATAATGACAAAGACCCCATACATTTTAGCAACCTTGTACACTCCCAGATTTTCCCATCAAAAACACTGATTATAATTTGAATTTCCCGCCAAAACCTAGACAGAATTTGAATTTACCGCTAAACCATCGCGCAGACCTCCGCGCAGACTCCCGCGCAGACCTACGCAGAAACCTCAGACAACCGGTTTATTTTTAGCAACCTTGCACATTCCCAGACGATGACTCACATCCGCAGGTCTAGACAGGAATTTTCTATAGTCTGACAAAATGTTTTTAAACAAGTTTGAGATTTTCTCTTATACAAGTTTTTATCCGGCAAAATTATACTGTCCCTCACCATTGAGTATAGCATCCTTATTAATTAGAATATTTTTTACTAATATATTGCAGTGATCTAATGGCTTTATTTTATTTAATTCTTATTCTCTGGGTTTTATTTTAAATTTTGATATCTTACCTTTTGCGCACAGTCTTTAGCATTGTAATAACTTTAGTTATTCGACTCTAATCGACTATTAAAATCAGATAAACCATGAATACCGGATATAGGACAATTGTATATATTAAGTAATTAATAACTGCCTGTATCATGCGTTTAACAACTTTGTTAATTCAATTTTAGATTAATATTACTGTCTGTTTATATCTTCTATTCGTCAGAAATCTCTGCTACAACTATGCTGGACTATTTACAAAATACCGTTGTAAGAAATCGAAATTCCAATGATAAAAACTACAGCACCACTCCTTTTAGGAACAATATTTTAAGCTGCTTTTTATTTTTGTAGTTATTGAAAAATGTAGTTAAAACATATAGTGCTGGCGTCGGATTTCGTAACATTCTTAAAGCCAAGGTGCTAACACAAGAACAAAGAAGGTGTTTGTTTTTGCGATATGCGGAAGTTGCCGAATCGGATAAACTGAAAAATGCTGACGATTATTTTATCGCTCCTTCTGCTGTCTAAGACTCCGCTTCCTACCAGAGTTTACTGCTGGAATGTGTATAAGATTGGGTAAAACTACATCAAACTTTTAACCTGGAAGAGTATTTTTTACTAATATATATTGCTGTTCGATATTTGACAAGGTCCGGTTTACAAGTTTTCTGTCTGTCTGTCAGCAGTGCTTTCGAACCTATATTAATACAATCTAAAATTTGGTAAAAGAAAACAATATGCAATTAAATGGTACTGTTGCTAATACCGGTATAGAAATATCCAAAATTTTTAACTCAGTTTACACTCCGAACTGTAAATCTCTACAGCATAATAATATTTCTTTAGGAACATGCTTATTGCTAAAGTGAGGGGATGTTGTACATAAATCCAAGCGAAATAAATAACTATCGGCTCGAGACTGTGTATTTAATAAAGTACGGGAAAAAACATGTAATATTTACTTTGCTTACAAACAATGTCTCTAACACCCCAACACTTTGTTAAATACTGTCTACCGCTTAAACAGTCCTCCAGCTGGATCGAACACATTACCTATCTACTAAAAGATGCTTCCAATCGGCCTATTCAAGTTAAATATCCAGACATACATCTCGTTGAACGTGTAATAAAACAAAAACCTAACAAGGTATTTAAAATGGTTTGGATTTTCATATTGCATCTTTTTAGCTGGAAATAATTCGATATATACTATTAGACCACAATTACTTCGGTTTATTTTTTGCAACCTTGCACATTTCTCAAACAATGGCTTCATTGTTTAATTGCGCAGAAGATAAACAGGCAGGCAGGCAGGTTTTGACAACTCTGACATTTCCAGACAATGACTCACATCCGATATAGGAATCTTGTAAACATTAGACTCTTAACCTCAAAAATTCATCGTGGGAATCTTGTAAAAATTAGATCTTTACCTCCAAAATGTATCGTGAGAATCTTGTAAAAATTTCAAAATTAGACTTTTAACAGCTTTGCACATTTTAATCTCCAGACAACAATGGCTTCATTGTCTAATTATCGTGCAGATTTTAAAACAATGGCTTTCATTGTTCAATTTTTACCAGCTTTGCACATTTTAATCTCCAGACAACAATAGCTTCATTGTTCTCGAATTTCGTGCTGATTTTAAAACAAGGGATGCCATTGTTCAACAACATCCTGCAAGAATAGACATGTCTGTCAGACGATGAGTCACATCCGGTCGAGCCTGGATAAGCGTAGAAATTTTGTAAAAATTTCAAAAACTACACTTTTAACCCAAAAAAAATTCCCGGAAGTGGCCGAGGTCAATGACCCCGGCTAGGCCCGTGACCTTCGGCTAGACTTAGCCAAGTTTCAAACCAGAGGCCAATGACCTCGCCACGTGACACTTAGCCAAGTTTCAAACCACCGGAAGTGTCCCAGAACCCGTGAAGGTACTCTACTCCCACCGATTAGTCATAGATTCCTTAGGTTATAATAAATCGATTAAACCTAACATACCTTAGTACAAAGTAGTACAAAGAGGTGATAGAAGAATTTAGGAAGGCGGATATAGATATAATGGTTATCAGCAAAACGAAAAAGAAAGGATCCGGAACGGAAATTATAAATGAGGTTTTCCATTGCTGGAGTGGAGTAAAAAAAGAACAACGCGCAATAGTGGGAGTAGGAATCCTAATAAATAAGAAGTGGGTGAAAAAAATTCAAAAATGGGAACCCATAAATGAAAGATTAGTAAGATTGCACATAGAGATCTTCGGAAGACAATGTATAATATTCAGAGTATATGGCCCTACGGAGGATAGCAACGTAGGAGAGAAAGAAAACTTTATGGAAATTTTGCAAGAAGAAATCGAAAAAGTGAAACCAGACCAAGAAGTTATCATAGCAGGAGACCTTAATGGAAGAATAGGGAGTAGAGAGAAAGACAACACAGTTGGAAGATTTGGAGAACAAATAATCAATGGAAATGGAGAAAGAATAAATGAGATATGTGAAATAAATAACCTAAGAATAACCAACGGCTTTTATCGACATAAAGACATACAAAAGTACACGTGGACCCAAGAAACAAGAAATCTCAGATCGATCATCGACTACATTATAGTGAAAATTACAACAACAATCCCCATAAAAGATGTTCGAGTAAAAAGAGGGGCAGAATGCGGTACCGACCATAAACTCCTAACTGCAAAAATGAGCTTTCCTTGGATCTGGAAAAAACGAGATAAAAAGACAGAATCGAAATTTGAAACTGAAGGAAAGGAAAAAAGATTAAAGTTACACTTACTACGGGAGGAACCGATAAGAGATTTATACCACAGAAGACTAGATCAGAAGCTAGACGAATTTAGGTTTGGGAACATCAATGACACATATCAGCATATAAAAAATAATATAAAAGAAGCAGCTTTTGAGGCACTAGGAGAAGAAGATCAAAAGAACAACCAATACAAAATTAACATAGGGGAAAAAACAACGGAATGTATAAAGGAAAAGAAAGAACTTTATACAAAATGGCTGAGCACTAAATCACAAGAAGATCTGCAGAATTATCAAGAGAAGAATAGAGAAGTGAAAAGACGGGTAGTTAGAGAAAAAAATGAAAAGTGGGAGGATGCATGCCTTATCATCGAACAACATCTCGGGGAAACAAGAAACTCGGAATCCTGGAGAGTACTTAAAGCATTAAAGAATAACACGAAGGAACATGCAAATTTAGCCTACATACAAGAACAACAATGGGAGGCCTATAATAGGGGCTTGCTAGGAGAAAATCGCCCACAATTTTCTATGAAAGAGGAAGAAAGAAAACAAGAAGACCAGGAAGAAATAGAAATAAAACTAACACTACAGGAAGTAAAAAAGGCTATTAAATCAATAAAAAATAATAAATCTGCTGGACCTGGAGGAATCGCCCCTGAATTAATTAAATATGGAACGGAAAAGCTATTTCGCATGATACATCGAATGTTCGAAAGAGCGATAAATGGAGAAAAACTACCAATGGAATAGACACAAGCCTCTATTGTATCTATTTTCAAGAAAGAAGACCGTACGAAAAGTTAAAATTACAGAGGAATAAGTATAATAGCAGCAATGTGAAAGGAAAATTAGAGGAAAGCATAAATAATAAGATTGGAGAGGACCAAGCAGGATTTACGGCGGGAAGGTCATGCATAGATCGTATCTATACACTACAACAATTGATCAAAAAAAAATGGCCAAAAGCAGAGCAGTACATATGTCCTTCATAGACTTAAAAAAGCTTACGACTCAGTCCCCAGGATGAAACTTTGGGAAGCCATGAGAGGAATAGGAATTCAAAGTAAAATAATCAACGCAGTAAAGAGCCTATATAAAGACAATAAAGTAAAAATAAAAGTAGGAAATAAACTATCTAAAAGTTTCCAAACAACAAAAGGCCTTCTGCAGGGCTGTCCCACATCACCGACACTCTTTAAAATATTCTTGGAGCAGACACTGAAACCATGGAAGAGGAAGTGTGAAGGAATGGGAGTACCAGTGGGAGACGAACATCTATACACGCTGAGTTTTGCGGACGACCAAGTTGTCATAGCACAGGAAAAAATGGGTTGGAGATAAATTTCAAGAAGACAGAATATTTAAGCACAACAGAAGAAAAAGCAAAAAATTTTGAAATGGGGGATGGCCAAGAAATAAAAGGGACTGAAAAGTACAAATACCTGGGATTTATAATATCAAAAGATGGGAAAACAGAACAGGAAATTAAGAAAAGATTAGGACAAACCAGAAACTGCATAAAACAGCTGAATTCAGTCCTGTGGGACATACACATTACCAGAAACACTAAAACAAGAATATATAATACTATGGTACGCAGTATAGCAACACATGGAGCGGAAATCTGGATAATAAATAAACATATGGAAAAGAAGATCAACACAACCGAGATGGAATTCTGGAGAAGGAGTTGTAGACTTACAAGGATGGACAGGGTGAGAAATGAAGAGATAAAGAGAAGAATGGGAGTAGAAAAAGACTTATACAGCTACATCGAAGAAAAGAAATTGACTTGGTACGGACACGTTAGAAGAACAGATAGAAACAGGTGAATAGCGAGAGTAACAGATTGGAGCCCTATAGGAAGAAGAAAGAGAGGTAGGAGTCGAAGGTCATGGAGGGACGAAATAGATGAGGCGATGGAAAGAAGAGACCTGGAGGAAGGAGAGTGGCAGGATAGAAATCAATGGAGAAAATGGTTGAGAGAAGGAAGACAGCGACAGCTGTAGATATCCTACATATATATATTGGTGAACAATACTTTCTGACCTCCAAAGTATATATACAGTAAACGTTCTCTCCTCATATACCACGTTGTGACTTCCGTTTACGGAGGTGACAACGTATTTCATTGTTTTCCTCGCAAACCTCATCTAGAGGCCACTAGCTGTCATATTTCAAAAATTTGTCCGGAGGTGATTACACGCCCCCAGTACCAGCAAACACGTATTTTAGTTCAAGCGTAGATCGTTGGCGCTAGTGTCGCTTGCTGTTGACGTACAGGCTGCACTTTGTGACCTCCGCTAAGTTTACGGTAGCTCATAACCTCCGAAACATTGGCAACGTTTCATTCAGCTGGTTCGTATTGCTATTGGTTTCTTTATGAGTTAACTTGATAATTATTTTGATAATAATTATATAATTCAAATACATAGTGCTGTTGTTTAATATACCATGAGTGCAAGAAGTAATTTGCTGGTTCAGCTAGCCTTAAAGCATGGTGAGTAACTCTATAACATCAATCTCAAATATTGTGTTACTACAAAAATATTATGTTTAAATAAACATTTTTTTCACGTACTGTAGGAAAATGTACTGTATTTGTTGCTAAATTCATTTTCGACATTTTAATGTTAACGGAATAAATCTCAAACACTTAAACAAGAGATTCCACACTTGAAAAAATTTCCACGGTATATATTATTTTGAATAGTTGATTGACACAGAGCTATCAGATGTTTTAAAATTACAAAATGTATGTATAATGGTGATTTCCTAAATGTCTAACAATATTTTCTCTAAAATTCAATTAAATATCAAAATGTGAGAGCCGCTTTTGATATTGCTTTATTAACTTGATAGCGGAAATGGAACGAAAGAATCTAAAGTACCTTGAAGACATAGAGAAAGATAATACTATTAATGAAAGTTGGGGTAACATTGAAAGTTCCAGAGAATATAATGATAAACATCCTGAATGTTCTTCGGAGAATCTCATATGCGTTCGAGAAGTTGATAAAAACAATTTTTTGTTGCCAAACTCAAATAGTACTAAAATAATAACTAGTGAGTGGTTAAATAATAATTTTTCTATATCTGCTCAGGATGCTGACTGTTTATTATACAGGGTGTTTTAAAATTGCAAGGAATAAATATAAGGGCATTATTCTGCATCGAAAAATAAGAGAAAAACTCTAATAAATATATGTCCTAAAATCATTCATTTCAAAGATATCATTGATTAAAGGATTAAAGATAGCAACTCGTTTTTAAAACGTTTAGAATTAGTAGGATGGTATTTGGTTTTCATTATCTGTATGTTTTATTTACAACTGTCAAAATTATTATGAGTGACTCAGAAGAAGGATATTACTTCGAACAGTTACTATAAATTTTACTAAAAAAAAGCATGACATAATTTATTTTGAAACCCATGCTTATTATGTTTCTACTTTTTACAAAACACCAGCGTACGTTCGGTAATTTACTAGTAATAAATTGCGAAAACAAATAGCCACGGTCACGCAAATACTAAGTTTAAGTAAAGATGAAGCTAAACGATTTTCGAAATTCATAGAACACACTGAAAAGATACACGACGAATTTTACGAGTAAGTGTAGATTTCCTAATTTTAAATTTATTCATTCCCCATTTGTAATATTGGTGATTACCTGTCGACATATATCAGACGGCAAAAGCATCCAAATTGCTTTTGCTAATGAAAAAAATCTGGTGTGATACACGAACACAACTTCCTTTTACAGTGATCTTACAATTAGCCAAAAATTTTATTTTTAATTTTTAAGCATTTGACAAAAATTTTCAACAGAAAACCTACAAAATAGAGCGTTAGTTAAAGAGACAGCTTTTCTTTATAATTTTAAGCTGAATTCAAATATGTTCTATTTAAAATAGGAGTTTATAAAAAAAAATTTTAAAAAAAACTAAAACTCCAATTTTAGAGGCATTCAACTGGAAAATCACCCATCTCACATCAATACACATTAAAACTTTAATAAAGATGTAATGTTTAAAAAAAATCGTTAGAACCGTTATTAAAAAAATCGAAAAAAATGAACAACTTTTCTATTTCTCGTTTTTCATTTAATTCGCATATTTTTCAATCATTTTATCTCCCCTAAATTTGACGAGCCGCTTGGTAAGCAAATCTAAGTTAAAGGTGAACGACACAAATATATTAAAAGTGCAAAGTTCTTGCACAAAAAACATGCGGTCAATAACTTACCTACCTACCTCAATTGATAAAGTACGTTGGTGACCAGATGTGAACTAAAGGTTTTATCAATACCTATGCAGTTGCTGGAAAAGTGAACCGCCCTCAATATCTCGCTTAATTTTAACTTTAAAAAACATTTAAATAGAAAAACTAACAGCAACTGGGAGCTATCAGATGGTGTAATTACTAGTTACGTCGTGTGATTAGCTTACTAATTTTCTATTTAATTTTGAGTTTCACTTTTTTATTTGGTCTACAATTAAACGAGATCGAGTTGGAAAACTTTTGTTATACATACATAATCTGTAACCCCTTATACCTTTTATTTTATAAATTTGTTATACCGGGTGTTATGGAAATGAGTGCAAATATTTTAACCCGTAGTAGAACTCGCTAAACTGAACAACTTCCCCATTTATCATTTTTTCAAAAACGCCTTCAAAACTGAGTTAAAATTCAAAAAAATGTTCCTTTAAAAATGCCTACCCGCCTATGGAGTAATATTTTAATTAAAAGGCACAAAACACAAAAAACATTTCTTTGGGACCAAAAAACCAACAAAAACTGCATTGGTACTGATGAAACATTTAGTTCACATCTGGTCACCAACGTACTTTATCAATTGAGGTAGGTAAGTTATTGACCGCATGTTTTTTGTGCAAGAACTTTGCACTTTTAATATATTTGTGTCGTTCACCTTTAACTTAGATTTGCTTACCAAGCGGCTCGTCAAATTTAGGGGAGATAAATGATTGAAAAAATATGCGATTAAATGAAAAACGATAAATAGAAAAGTTGTTCATTTTGGTAAGCTCTATCACTGGTTAAAATATGTGCACTCATTTCCATAACACCCTGTATTATGATTAGTTTAGGTAATATTGACGGTTGAATGCCCATATTTAAAAGGCCTCTCGGTAATCCGTGTTAGAATAGAGGTGGTATCCTACTAAGCAGAAGAAATCCAAACGTCAGTATGTACAAGGTTATCATAAGATAAGGGATATATTTTAGCTTATTGTATATTTTAAAAAAACTAAGCTAATAACAAGAAGTAAACGAAATTTAATTGCTTAAATAATGGAATTTTGTATGGCTAAAACTGGTTGCGGCAAATTTTGAATATGACCTCCATTTTGTTGGTGTAAGATTACCAACCTTTCATCCAAATTTTACATCATTATGTGAAATTTCTGGTTGAATTGCACCCTTTTGTCCCCTACTTCGTGTTTTAATTCTTGCAGCGTTGTTGACCGTATTCTAAACACCATTTTTTTAAAATAATTCCACAGCCAGTAATCCGTTGGGTGAACATCAGGTGATCTTGGTGGCCATACATTCACAAAATGTTTATATATATATTTTAGCGCTACAGGCCGTTTAGGCCCTTGGCTCACAAAATGTTTACTTAAAGTAAATGATTTCGTTTTGACATCTGTGTCAATAGTTGTCATGACAACACTTTTGTTTTCCACAGCTACAATACAACCCTTTTATTTAAGCAATTAGATGTTGTTTACATTTTGTTGTTGACTTGATTTGTTAAAATTATATGAATTTAAAGTATACCCCTAACTTTTTAATAACCTATGGTAGGTAATCATAATATCAAGAAATGTATGATGAAAAGTTCATCAAATAGATATCGCATTTAATATAGACATTTTTTTATATTACACACAAAAGCATTGTAAAAATTAAATAACTTGCTATTTAATTATACAAAATTTACATAGTAATTATACCATCTGATGGCTCTTTTCTTATTAATTTTTTTTATCTAAAAATTAAACGAGCTATGAGGAGTGGCCTACTCACCCAGAAATACTTAAAATACTTGATTTATTTAAAGAGAATCAAGATGTATTTGAGGACGGGCATTCGGTTACTGCAGACAGACATCTCGTGTCATCACCATCAAAGAAAACACCAACTACTTCTGCAGAACTTGATAGGAAATGTAGTTTTTAAAATTTTAGATATTTCGACGCATTTATTAGTTAGTCATTCATTTGTGAAGAACCTAACTTATCAAAAATTATTATTGGTGGTTATGATATGGCTTGCTAAAAATTATTTAGAGCGTAAAGCAAATGTTAATATTGTTGAATTTCATATTCCAGTGATTCAGATGATGGGGTACCTTTAAAAAGTCCCAAGAAAAGCTATTAAAGGAAATGGCTTTTCAGAATCGGATGATGATGTACCTAATAAAATGTCAAAATTAAAGAGAAGAGGTTTGTGTAATAGAGTTCTGAATTTTTCTAAAGTAATTGACTTTTCCAGTTTGGTCAACAAAAGAGATATCACTGTTAAAAAAAAGTTTAGTGGGCATATTAAGAAGAAAACTTATCCATCAGCAGCTGAAATAAAAACAGTTATAAAAGAACTAATAAAGGGTGTCCCAAAATTCGTGCAAGAAGTAACTTTGATAAATAACACAGCGTTTTAATTGCAAATTGTAAATTTTTTATTGATTGATAAAGTATACAGTATAGGGTTTTGTTTATATAATTATAACTAACACGCTCTTTAAATTACCAACGAGGCGATTATACACGTGGACATCGCCGCGTGACAATAATGAGAATATTGTTCGTAATCAGATTGATTATATATTAATAAACAAGAAATTCAAAAACAGTGTGAAGTCAGTAAAAACATATCCCGGAGCCGATGTGGCGTCCGACCATAACCCGGTAGTTATGACAATGAAACTACGGCTAAAGAAAAATCAAAATAAGATTAGTAACAACAACAGAGTGAATATCACAGAATTATATATATATAAACGGGGCTGCGCGCGCTATTGCGCGGTCTATCCTATTCAATTTACCACCATTTTTAGGCCTATTACGTAAGGCCATTCCGTTTTGTTACACACTTGTTACACAATCTCAGAAAACACATTTCGCATGATATGAAGCAGAGGGTTCTTTTGTGGAGGAAGAAATAGGGAAATACCCGTCCTCTAAACCAAGAGGAGGTGGTGAGGTGGAAGCTCACTGCTTTCACTTAACCGTTGAAAGGCTCCAAGAGGAGCTATCGCACTACTAATTGTCGACATGATCTAAAAAAACACGTCAAAAAAGTCCCATACGATCAGCACGTCATCGTATGTGCATCGAGATGCCAAATTTGAAAAATCTCTGCTAAACATTTCGCCAGTTTCGCCAATTTTCTAGATCAGTTCGATTATCGATCTTACATCGATTTTTCGATTCTTAATCTCATCGCTTCTGCCGAGTTATTGGTGTCACCGGTTTCATGCCAACAGAAGGCGAAAAAGGAACAATGGTTGGCATCTCGAGACAACATGGATGACAGCAGATCACACGAAATACACCACACAAATATCGCAAAAATACACACCACGAACTAACGTGTTGACAGGTACACAGTCCAGTGCCTATATTAATGACAGTGTGGTCAATTTTGGTACTGTTTCTGATTGCTTGTTTTAAAATCCGCCTTTAAGAGTCGTTTCAATGTCCTACTGAATATTTTTAGCAGTGTAAGCATATTTAGTTACAAAAAGTTACTAATGTCAAAATAAGACTTTGACATTTTATAAATTATCTAAAGTAGCTCAGTTACTGAACACGGCCTAAGCATCAAAATAAATATTGTATCATCATTGATTTACACTTGTGTTTTATACACAAAAATAAAGTAAATACGAATGAAAAATAAACTTTAACCAAGCAATAATTTTGACTTTAGTAATATTTTGTTTTCTAAATGTCACTGACACCGTTAAAAAAATGCACATGAAAATTCTGTCACAGTGTAACAAATGGAGTGAATGCGGTACAGACGACTCCTGCAGTTTACACAGGTATTTGTAGTCATATTTCAGTAATATTTCAGACGTTTTCAACTGAAAACCATTATTGTTAGTTTCAGTATCACCGTTTTAAAACAGTTTTTTAATAAAACAGAAGCTATTTGTAGATAAACACCCGTGCAAGTTTTAATTGATGTTAACCATCTAAAGGAGATCTGTTATCATTTGAAAAGAAAATAATTGCTTAAAATGGGGCCCTCGGGAATCCGCCCCTCTCCAAGGAGGCCCTCAGGGCTCCGCCCCTCTCTAAGGGGGCCCCCGGGGATCCGCTCCTCTCCAAGGGGGCTTTCAGGGCTTCTCCCCTTTTAAAGGGGGCCCTTAGGGCTTCGCCCCTCTCCAAGGGGGCTATCGGGGCTTCGCCCCTCTCCAAGGGGGCCCTTGGAGCTCCGCCCCCTGTAAGGGGGCTTCCGGGGCTTCGCCCCTTTCCAAGGGGGCTGTCGGGGTTCCGCCCCTTTTCAAGGGGGCCCTCAGGGCTTCGCCCCTCTCCAAGGGGGCTATCGGGGCTCCGCCCCTCTTTAAGGGGCTCACGGGGCTCCGCGACTCTCCAAGGGGGCCCTTGGAGCTCCGACCCCTCCAAGGGGGCCCCCGGGGCTCAGCTCCCCTCCAAAGGAGCTGTCGGGGCTCCGCCCCTCTCCAAAGGAACTGTCGGGGCTCCGCCCCTCTTCAAGGGGGCCCTCGGGGCTTTGCCCCTCTCCAAGGGGCGCTCGGGGTCCGCTCCGGTCACGAAATCGAGGCGACGGCGAAATGAATGCAAACGCAAATGGGGGACATCGCGTCTGCAATTGTCGTGACACACACGTTTAGATCGTTCTCCTTTATTTATATGATAATCAAAAAAAACCTTTTACCCTAAGGTGTAAGGTGTGTTACATTAATTTACATTTCAATTTGCTGTATGCACAAATTTTGTCCATTCTTTTTTATTTGCAGCTAACTGTTTCGCTTCTGCCCATGTTTTGTTTCTTTTCTTCAATATTCCTGCTACTTCGCTATTCCAAGTCTTTTTGGGTCGTCCTCTTGTTCTGCTTCGTTGTACCCCTGTTTCCCATATACACTTAACTTGTCTGCTGTTCCCCATTCTGCACAGGTGGCCAAACCATTTCAGTTTTTGCTTCTCTAATATGTTGTTGATTGCTTCAATTTGTAGTTCTTCTCTTACTACGTCATTTCTTATTCGATTTAATCTTGTGATGCCTTTGACTCTTCTTAGGTATTTCATGTCGATAGCTTGAATTTTGCTTCTCATTTGCCTTGTTAAGACCCAACTCTCACTTCCATAAATTAGGATAGGTCTGAAGATTGTTTTATACACTGTTAATTTCGTTTTCTTATCTATCTCTTTTTTACCTATAAACGGCTTATTTAAACTATGATATACTCTTGCAGCATTTATATCATAGTTTAAATAAGCCGTTTATAGGTAAAAAAGAGATAGATAAGAAAACGAAATTAACAGTGTATAAAACAATCTTCAGACCTATCCTAATTTATGGAAGTGAGAGTTGGGTCTTAACAAATAACTGAAACTTATTGCAGTTGATTGATTTGGATGCAGAAAAGAATGATGAGGCTGTTCATAATGTCAACTACTTTGAGGAAGTGGTACCACGTTATTCACCGCAGGAGTTTTGTGAACATTTTAGAATGTCCAGAAATGTTATGGAGGTATCTATCTAGCAATATTAGTACAATTTTGCTTACTTAAAAAATACAGTGCAACTGTATTAATTTGTATATATGAAATGCATGTAATTAGGTATTTATAAACATTTTACAATTATTTGTTTATTTCAGATGCTTGTGGTGGACATAGGCAATAGAGTAGACATCGAAGGCAGAATCGATCTTGGAAAAAAGACTCTGTTTACCATATGGATGTTGGCTAAACCGGAATCGTATTTGGCATGCTGCGATCGGTTTGGAATGTCGAAAGGCACCGGTCATCTAATTTTTTATCAAATTTGCAATATTTTGTTGCAAATGATGCCACTAGAAATACGATGGCCTACTAACGAGCAGGCGATTATGACAGCCAACACATTTCATGCACGAACAGGCTTTCCTGGAATTGTGGGGGCTATAGACGGTTGCCACATCCCTATAAAAGCCCCAGCTCATAACGCCGTTGATTCCTTGGTGATAGTGCATATCCATTAATGAAAAATGTAATGGTGCCATTTAGGGATACAGGCCATTTGACACCGATGCACAATAATTTTAATACGAGATTAAGTACAGCTCGAAGCAAAATAGAGCAAGCGTTTGGACGGCTAAAAGGAAAATTCCGAAGGCTGAAATACCTCGATATGAATATTGAAAATGTTACAACAGTCGTCACCGCAGCTTGTGTTCTACACAACTATATAATACGTAGGGAAGGACTGCAAAATGTTGATTTAGGGCCGATTCTACAATGCAAGTATATACCTAGAATAAGCTATCCCGAGTATAATTGTCATAGTTTCCTTTGTTACAGCAATCGTTTCTAGGGTATTTATTCCCCGGATAACTTTGAATTTTTCGATGACGTAAATATTGGGGTCCAAAAACGAAACAAAATAATGCAGCAAATTTTCTAAAAGTGGCAAATATTTAAATGTACGATAAATTGTAAATATGTATATATACAGTATGTCCCCGGATTGAGTTTACAATAGGTATGATTGACCAAAAATTTTCGAATTGGAATTTCATATTTTGGGATTCCGCCCTGCTTGGTGTGAAACGAATTTTAAGAATATTTTCAGTTTTTGAAAAACAAGTAGGCCTTGACAAGGAAGCGAAAAATATTTTATTGTCAGGTAAACTACCCTTTTTGTTCATGATACGGCAAAATTGTATTAAGAAAAGTTGTTTACAATGAGAAATTATGATCCTATACAAAATTTCAGAAAGATCTTGCGACTTAGATTAAACCGTTATTTTTTAGATTAAACAAATTGCATTTATTAAAAATGACGGTTTAATCTAAGTCGACAGAGCTTTCTGAAATTTGTTATAGGGCCATAATTTATGATTATAAACAACTTTTCTTAATACAATTTTTCCGTATCATGAACAAAAAGGGTAGTTTACCTGACAATAAAATAAAATTTTCTAAAAACTAACAGTTTTTTATAAGTCGACAAATCGTTCTGAAATTTGGTATAGGGTCATAATTTATCATTATCAACAACTTTTCTTGATTAAATTTTGCCGTATCATGAACAAAAAGGGTAGTTTACCTGAAAATAAAATATTTTTCGCTTCCTTGTCAAGGCCTACTTGTTTTTCAAAAACTGAACATATTCTTAAAATTCGTTTCACACCAAGCAGGGCGGAATCCCAAAATATGAAATTCCAATTCGAAAATTTTTGGTCAATCATACCTATTGTAAACTCAATCCGGGGACATACTGTATACAGGCTGATTTTTTTATCATGTAACAACTTATAAGCAACCCATTATGCAGAAGCATACATAATGCATGCTTCTGCATAATGGGTTGCCTACAAGTTGTTACACGATAAAAAAATCAGCCTGTATACAGTGTGGTCCATTAAGTGTGCAACAAATGGGAATTTTTTTTATTAGTTGTACAATCGAAATTTAAATATTGCCAAAAGTTAGTGCATGTTTGATAACCATATCAGATGCCATTAGAATGGCTTCAAGTCAAACAATATACAGGGCAGGACAAAAAATATGAAATTCGTTCAAGAACAAAGTTACCTTATTTAAAAAAATATAGCAAAATTTTATTGAGAAAAGTTGTTTAGAATTAAAAGTTATGCTCAAATACAAAGTCACGGCCTCCTATTCAAATTTTGATTCTTTTTTGGAAAATTTTGTATTACCCCCGTATGATACATATTTTTATTATTTTGATTTTATATGTATTTAAAGTAGCCACAACCACATCCCTTTTAAATAACTTTTAGCAACTTGAAGCGTATTTGTAAAATTTACTTGGATTTATATTGTTTTAGGTAAGCGTCCACTTCATGTTTGTTGCAACGATATTTAACAGAACTTTAGAATTTCGCAAATATATTTTTTAACAAGGCAAATGCTTTACTAATAATAATTTACATATGAAAAACTCTTAATATAATCAGAATAATAAAAATATGTATCATACGGGGTAATACAAAATTTTACAAAAAAAGAATCAAAATTTGAATAGGAGGCCGTGACTTTGTATTTGAGCATAACTTTTGATTCTAAACAACTTTTCTCAATAAAATTTTGCTATATTTTTTGAAATAAGGTAACTTTGTTCTTGAACGAATTTCATATTTTTTGTCCTGCCCTGTATATTGTTTGACTTGAAGCCATTCTAAGGGCATCTGATATGGTTATTGAACATGCACTAACTTTTGGCGGTATTTAAATTTCGATTGTACAACTAATAAAAAAATTTCCCATTTGTTGCACACTTAATGGACCACACTGTATATATATGTAGTTGATATTTTGTAAATATATTTTATAAAATTAGCATGTTTTTGTTGTGTAAGTGTAAACATAGTCAAAGGGTCATTCATGCAGCAGCAGAATTACAAAACAATTAGGCATCCTTTTTAGAGATCTTCTCTCGGCATTTTAATTAACAACTTTGAAAAGGGTTACATACAGGGTCCGGCAAACGGCAAGATTTCGTAAATACTTTTATTGTTGAAAAATTATTTTTTTTATAATTATTAATACATTAATGGGAAATAAAAGAGTAGCCATTTGATTTACAATGTTAAAAAAAATTTTTTTGAATACTACATCTGCCAAATGTCCTCCGTTGACATTAAATTTATGCATTCTTGGAGTCGAGCCTGAAAGCTTTGCATCACTCTTCGCAGCATATCAACAGGTATTGCTGCAATCTCGTCACGAATTCGTTGTTTGAGGGCCGGGATTGTCCTGGGTGGATCAGTTGCAAACACTTTTGTTTTTAGGTAACCCCACGAAGAGTGTTGCAAAACTTTCAGGCTCGACTCCCAAGAATGCATAAATGTCAACGGAGGACATTTGGCAGATGTAGTATACAAAAAATTTTTTTTTTTAACATTGTAAATCAAATGGCTACTCTTTTATTTCCCATTAATGTATTCATAATTATAAAAAAAATTATTTTGCAACAATAAAATTATTTACGAAATCTTCCCGTTTCATTGCCGGACCCTGTACAATGCAATAAATGCTAAAACACCAGATCAAAAACCATCAAAATACTACGGTGAATATTGTTACGCCATGCCATGTGTAAATGCGTTTATTTTAAAATGCAATATATGAACCGTAATTTTATTGAAAAAGAAGCATGAGAAAGAACAGGGCATGTAATAACCCACATACTTGCTGTAAACTGAAGTCTTTCTACTATTTGATCAACAGAATTCCTTCCCCCGTACAATATATTATGTTTTTACATACTCAGTAACGTTTCCATATTGCATTTTAAAATAAACGCATTTACACATATTGCGCGATATAATAAACTCCCTGTCTAATAAAAAATCAGACTATACACCGATGTCAAAATATATTTATTACAAAACTTCTTACTCATTACAATATTAAGTGAATCAAATAAAAAAATATATACATTTAAATATAATTATACATAAAATAATGATACAATTTTAAAACTAATTATTTTTATTATTTGTATTTTTAACTAACTCTAACAGTTGTCGCAAAATATCATTTCGCTCCTTTTGCGTTTGGAGTTGCTCCTTGTACACATTTTTAATTTCTCTCTAATTTTCTGCTCTTCGGAGAGCAGCATTTGCTTTCGAAATTCTTCTAACTCTCTATTTTTACGTTTGGTACCTCGAGTATTACTGGCAGCAGTATTCAAACTGGGAATTCTAGACGGTGTGGATGACAGGCTTAATAACGATTCCACGGGTGGAGTTGGTGATGAAGAATTCGATGTTGAAGAGGCAAGGGATGATGAATTTGAAGGTATTGGGGGTGGCAAAGCTGACGAAGAGGGTGCAGGTATATATGCTGGGATTAAGGACGACTGAGTAGATGTAGAGGGCTGGTTTAGCACAGATAAGGGAAGCTTAGGTTGTGGAATGGACGATATTAAGTGTGGAGGATTAATGGTGGCATCAGTATGAAGCAGGTCATCCATCACGTCGAAATATTCCCAAGTTTGTCCACCTCTGCCAGTTTTTCTTTTGGTATCTTTTATTCCTTTATAAGTGCTGTTCAAATTTCTAAATTTTCTGTCACACATGTCCGGTGTCACATGGTAACAATTTTTTTTCATATTTTCGGCAATTCTCCCCCACAACAGACTATTTTTCATTTTGGGGTTTCTGAAGTTGCAGCATTCTGAGCGGTAGTGCTCAATCAACAACATGGTCGATTTCTGTGACCAAACAAACCGCTCGGCAGCTGAATCGTCTGCAGGCTCATCTGTTCTTTCCGGTACCATGCGTTGCTGCGTAATTTGATTTATAACATCATTCTTGATCGTCTCGTCGATAAGAAAAATAAAATCTTAGACTTAATTTAATCAACAGTAGGTAGTTTCAAAAGATTCAATGGAAATGTAACTTAGTTCGAACGAAATTATAGTAATATTAAGAAGCAATACACACCATCAAAAATAGCTTGTACCATATGTGATGGGACTTCCGCCGCTACAGTTTCTCCGTTAACATTAAACAGCAGCAGGGTCGTTTCAGAAACCATGATTTTCGCGCCTTTCTAGGTTATATTTACAAATTAGCCCAAACACCGTGTTCTGCTGAGTGGTCAAGCGGAAATGAAGCGACAATGGAGCGAAAATAAATTTGCTCCCAAAAATGGCAACTGCTGGAGAAGCGAAACCGAAGCGCTGTCGGTCAGCGAAGCGTTCAACGCAGTCGCTACCTCAGCGCTATGCCGGCTGAACGCACCCAATGACACAAGCAGCAGTGTCTTAACCGAAGCTGAAAACATGCTATTGAAGCAGCCGTTTGGACATTGCTACAAAGAAATTAGAGAAGCTGGAAATGTCTTTCAGCTTTACGCATACCAGATAACTAGATAGCATTTCTTTTTATGTACTAACAAGTGCAATGCACCCTGTATTTGGTGAAAATATTCATGGTTTTCATTTACCCTAAACTGTTGCAGTACCTTATCGTAAGAACAAATATAGCCTTTATCATGTGATTCCATCAAGTTGGAATTGCGATATTTAAATGGACATTTAACTTCCACAAGCTCTTCCTCGCCTGCTAGGCCATCTGGGGTTGCCTCAAGGTATCCACACTGATGGAGCCATAGTCCAGCAGATGTCACAGAAAGTCCAGTTGCTGCCCCAAATGTTTCAATTGCATTATTTTCATGTTCTCGCCCCTCACCGAATGGCCTTTACTCCATCTAAGTTATATGTTCCTGCATAATAACAGAACTTTATGAAAAATGTGAAAAATATTTTGCAAAGCAAACCTGTTAGTTTTTTGAAAAGCGATGCAGGGTAACGATTTCTTTTGCAAGCTGCTAGCACCGTACCGAACAAACTGGCTGTTAAACGAAACCTGCGAATAATTAATCA
Organism: Agriotes lineatus; assembly: GCA_940337035.1. Lineage (NCBI taxonomy): Eukaryota > Metazoa > Arthropoda > Insecta > Coleoptera > Elateridae > Agriotes > Agriotes lineatus. Next base: position 46,544 of record CALNHX010005700.1, read on the forward strand.
CAAGGGATTTTTTTACTGCCCTATGGTTTTCTCAAATATAGTTATTACTTGGTCTTGAGAAACATTCACTTTTTGTTCAAAATAACTAATTTTTTCAGATATATTTTGATATTTTGCGAAGAATAATATATAACTAATCTGCGGAACAATAATATCTTCCTGTGCAGTAAGTTTAGGTGCTAGAAGCCAACTGAATCCTACCAGCCCTCCAAACGAAGCCAATTTTTCTCTAAGCATTTCGATCACTTTCTTGGTAACACTTCTCTTTGAAGCTCGATATTCCTTAGACGGCAAAAACAATTCATCGATTGTTTTCAAGTTTTCATCAAGTGCTTTAGATTGTTTACGCACTGACCAGCTACATGACTGGTCCGTAACTGATATATTATAATGGGCAAATGGTGCCAGTGCAGCAACATGGTGACATGAAACTTGTCCACGAGGACATGTGCAAGAAGTTGAGGTTATGTTTTTGTCTTCATCGAGGAAGATCTACAAAGTAAAAATATATACTTAGTATTCATTACTGCTTAGAATCCATCTGAAGCAGCAATCAGTATTTTAAATAATTATACTTTTTAAGCTAAAATGTATCTTACCTCAACATATGCTCTTTGGTATCGCTTATCTTTCATGCTTGCGTGTACTGTACCATTTACCATTTAATACTGAACAGAAAAAGAAGACACTATTCAATTCAGCAGTATTGGCCGTATCCAATATGAAAGAAAGTTGCCCAGAGGCTATCCAAGAATGTCCATAAAACGCTCTCCAGAGGCGAGCGTTCCCTTTCCAGGAACTTTCCATTTCAAAATATATTTTTTTGGAACTTTTCCTTATTGCCATTCTCTAGCGTGGTTTTAAAACTTTCTTTAGTGCAACAAAAGTTATTAAATTCGTCCTAGATTTTAAATGCGGCATTTGCCGCGGGTTTCAGCTAGTAAGTCTTATGAGTCACGTGCTAAAGATCTTTCTACGAATTGTACATACTAGAATATACAAAAAGTGCGAGGCAGAAATTTCTAATACCCAATTTGGGTTTCGCAACGGTTTCGGTACCAGAGAGGCGCTTTTCAGTCTCAATGTACTCGTTCAAAGATGCCAAGACATGAACAACGATGTATTCGGATGTTTTATAGACTATTCAAAAGCTTTCGACAATGTGAAACATGACAAACTTTTGAAGATACTAGATAATTTACAAATAGATCATCAAGACATTCGTATAATAGCAAATCTCTATTGGGCCCAAACAGCGAAGGTAACGGTAGAAAATATTCTGTCAGAGGAAGTAGAAATAAGGAAGGGAGTCAGGCAGGGGTGTGTGTTGTCGCCCCTCCTGTTTAACATATACTCTGAGGCAATTTTCAAAGAAGCTTTAGAGGAAGAAGGAGGCGGAATAATAGTTAACGGTGTTCCCATAAACAATTTAAGATATGCGGACGATACTGTGATTCTAGCTAACAACATTACAGATCTACAGAGAATGACAGAAAAAGTAAAAGTAGTAAGTGAAAGATATGGTCTTAGCATGAATATCAGTAAAACCAAACTAATAGTGTTTACAAAGAACCCTATACAGCCTGTGAATTTGTATATAGGGAATAAGAAAATTGAGCAAGTCCATCACTATAAATACTTAGGAACGCTAATTAACGAAAGTGGACAACACAGACAAGAACTGCTGTCACGTATAGAACAAGCACGAGTGGCCTTTATCAAAATGAAAAAGGTGTTAACAGCGCCTGATCTGTCACTTGAAATTAGGCTGAAAATGGTTCAGTGTTATGTATTCCCGGTTCTATTATATGGAGTAGAAAGCTGGACACTTAAGAAAGAAACAATGAAAAGAATAGAAAGTTTTGAAATGTGGATCTATAGGCGATTACTACGAATACCTTGGACCGCCAAAATAAAAATACTGAAGTGCTACACCGAATAAATAAAGAAATGGAATTAATATTTACAATTAAAAAGCGAAAAACTTGAATACCTGGGCCATATTACACGCAATGACAAATATCAGTTGATACATATAATTATGCAAGGAAAAATCGAAGGAAAGAGAAGTGTAGGCCGGCGACGAATTTCCTGGTTACGGAACTTACGAGATTGGTATGGCATGACATCAGTTGAACTGTTTAGAGCAGTAACATCGAAGATAAGAATAGCCATTTTGATAAGCAACCTCCGTCGGAGAAGCTAACTAAGAAGAATAGGGTTTTGTATGGAATGGCATATGGGGTAAATGGCTTCCACCGTTTTGCTAGCACATACGAACTCTTTTGTCGGAATTATTCATGAACTTTTCGCATAAATGTGGCTGAATTTCGTTGATACAGCGCTCAATTTCCTCCTTCAAGGCGTGGGTGGTAGTGGGCTAGTTCGCATGAACCTTAGACTTCAAAAAACCCCAACGAAAAAAGTCCAACAGCGTTAAATCGCATAATCTGGGCGGCCAATTTTGCTCACCAAAACGGGAAATTACACGACCAGGAAATGACTCCTACAGTAATTGAATTGTTTCTCGGGCTGTATGGCATGTGGCACCATCTTGTTGAAACGACATGTCGTCCACATCCATATCTTGCATTTTTAAAATTAATTAATAAATTAAAATTAAAAAATATATATTTTTAAAATATTGCTCCACATTGAAAACGCGTTGTGCTTTCGTGTAGCGCTCCTTTTTAAATAACCCTGAATTGTCAGCTGTTACGCTGTCTTTTTTTTTTCATTGGCCACACTTTACCTCACAAATGGCGCAAGTTTGCACACACTGGGCACTTTCTTTTATTGCTATGTTTGCCTCAAAGCCTACGTACAACTTCTAACCATGCATTACACAAGCTAATTTAATTTTGTGTTTTGCTTGAGTTTCTTTAAAAGAGTGTGTTTACTGAGCTAACAACACCTCAGCTAGCATTGGTGGTCGGTGCAGGTTCATAATCCCCCGTTGCCTAGCGTATTAGATGATAATTAATCACTTAATTTGCACTATGCGAATAAATGCTTTTTACACTTAGAATTAAATGGGCCATTCAATACACATAATATCTGACTTAGCAATCTGTTCTATTGTAGAATTGTACTCTTCAATAGTTAAATTGATATACCCTTAAATAAAATTACCATAATTCAATAATTGTAAACAACAGTTAAAAAGAATTAAAAGGTGAAAAATTACCTGTTCCTGTCGCAGCATCTGCGTGGATATTTGCTGTCGAATAACTTTACGCAATCTATCACAGAAGGCCGCTTGATCGTTCGGAATGAAGCCTAAATAAACTCGCTTTTGAGCGGTATACATGAGAATCAGCACTTTAATATCACAAGCATTAGAGTTTGGAACACTAACAAAATGAACACACCCTACCTAAAAATGCGCCACAATAATATCTGTTAGATAGCGTACATAACAAGTCATACAAATCCAGAGCTCATGACTTTTGTAAGAGATTCAAGAGCTTCGCAGTTCCGGGGATGAAACAGTACGGATTTGGAATTCCTCAAGTAAACGCCTTCGTTTCCAATTAGTTGCTTAGGTATTAATTGCATCTTTAATTCTGATGGCCACCCATCAGCTTTGCTGAAATATGTATAGTTCAAAAGTCTGTGCTACAAACAAATGGAAACACTTAACAGTTCAGGTTTGCCATCTTTTGTATTTGCCGAAACTTGGCAAAGGATGTGCCTAGTAACCTCTTGTGGATTGCTGGAATTCTTTGGCTTTACTATCCACTCCAGCACCCCTAACCAAATGTTGGGTCGCTCACGAGCTGCTCCCATAAGTTGGTTAGACGCCACACCACCATCTCCCTAAAAACATAATAAAATATCATTGTTCCCACAATTTACTTCTAAACAAAGGGGAGAAATTTGGAAGCCCATTAGTAACATCTTCAAAGAGTTTATTACGTGTGATACTATGTGCACATGTGCTCAACAACTATCAATTAGTCTTTATTCAGATTCATGGCTTACATAGTTGATATATGGTACAATATATACATTTTTAAGCTGTTTAGTGCTACATTAAAAAAACAAAGCTCAATTCCTAGTACTTGCCATGTTAACACAACATTCAAACTGCGCAGAAAATATTTATAGTACGCAGATGCACAAATGTGGTAATAATAACAAACAGTTTAAAGCTTAACGTTAGGCTAGTAAATCTTGTAAACTATGTAAATGTCTATAAATGAGGTTATAAAATCGTATATACAGTGCCACCAACCACACAAAAACCCGAGTATGAGGTAGGAGCATATACCGGGTGGCCATAAATATCTGAGATCCCGGTAGCCATAGAATTAGCTATAGTCTGTTTTTTTGCTTTATGATTCAGAGCAGGCCTTGCATTTATATTATTTTAGCAGTGTACAACAGTTTAGTTACAAAATATACCTAACATCAAAATCAAGGTCCCCGAGATTGTCATGTTGACACTTCAATAACGTTTAATAAAATACCACGAAAAAGCAGCATTAATAGTAAAGCTAAAGTAGCTATAAAACGCTGTTTTCTTAATATAAAAGATATCAATGGTAAATTAAGTAAAACAGCCATCATTGGAAGAGTTGGTCAAATCTTTGATGTAAGTATTAATAATTAAACCATTATAAAATTTCTTACAATTTGTTATTATGCTAGATTTTGAATGCAACTCTGTTTAATATTCTAAATGAAGCAAAATCACAACTCCAGCAACAACCGAATGAAAACATGAAAAAGGTTTCAGGGAGGATATTAAGAAACTTTGTAATTTTTTTACTTTGGATAATTTATTGCGATGTGCAAGAGAGGAACTAAATTATATCAGGACTCGTTCAAAATTATACTACACATTAAAAAATATGGGGTATAAATACAAACTTGTGAATGGAAGAAAATTGGTTTGTGAGAAGAATCATGTAATTTCGGCGAAGATTACTTCTTTAAAGAAATATTTACAATTTCGAAATACTAGTGAAAAATGTATGTTCCGGTTTTTGGATGAAACTGGATATTTCGCAATGGAACCAGTCTGCATAGGTAGACCCACGACACAGGCTTGAAAAGTAATCCATCTAAAGTTAAGGCGGAGGGAAAGAGATATACTATTTTGCATGCAGGATGCACATCAGGATTTTTACCAAGGTGTGACTTACTGTTGGGTTCGGACAATAATGACAGCTACTATCATAAGTGTATGAACGGTGGCATTTTTAGGCGATGTTGAAAAAACAGTGAATCCCTCTTATATGTTCAGCATAAATAATAACTTCTACAACACAGATTTGCAAACAAAAGTCAGCAGGAAGTTTTTAATAATATATTTTCACATTAGAACATATAGAAATTTTATGACGTTTCTGTACAGTTAGATAACAACCATGTTTAAATAAAATTTCTTAAAATAAAACAATAGGTACCTTATTTAATGTCAGTGATTCAGTAATTGTAGCTTTCATTATGTATAATAGTGCTTATAAGATAACACATTGACAGTTGTAATAAGTTTTTGACATTACTAGTGTTTTTTCTTTGTAATCAACTACCTACACTGTTACAAAAATGCAAAAGCAAAGCCTGCTCTGAATCATAAAGCAAAAAAACAGACTATACTTATAAATGTTGGTTAGCATTATATTTCAATTATAATAAGTATTGGTATGCAATGTAATAAAATGCAAGGTTATTGACACCATTTCTTAAATACGACTCGATTATAAAAATCTCCTGTTCTAACTCCATTACTTATTGCAATCTGTAATAATTTTTGACAGATAGGAATTTTAGTTGTGATGACATTAATGACATTTATAGTTTAGTTGGATTCATCACTTTAATAAAGCGGTGTTGATTCCAAAGGTAATGTGATATCAGATATTTATGGCCACCCGGTATACGGGTAGGAGAGGCTGGCGCTATTGGGAAGTGAACTGAAGGCGGAGCTTAGTTAAATGGCCGCTCTAAGTAGGTACGATTCTAAAGCCTATGTATTTCCCTACTTAAACGCTGATTTTAAATGTTTTTTAGTATTTGTTTAAATAATTTTAGGGGCATAATATTGGGATACTTAAAGATTTCATGGTATGCACTTTAATTAAAGATGTGTAAACGAGATTTTAATAGGTCTGTTTTACCATAAATAAATAATTTAATCAGTAGTGCGTAAATATACCAATGCTGCATTTAACAGATTTCTAGTATTTTCTTAAATAATTTTACGAGCCTAATATTGAGAAATTGTAAGTCTTCATCATATGCATTTTAGTTAAAGATGTTTAAATGGAACTTTAATAAAGCTGTTTGGATAGAAATAAATAATTTCACCAGCCGTGAGTACATCAATGGCTATTAAGTCATGCTGCATTATTTACAAAGTTTCTATGTCTAGTAGGTAAGTATGTATTTGTTACACACAGCAACGATTGGGGAATTTTAAGTTTTATGGAATGTAGTTAAAGATGTTCTAATGATACTTTAATAGTAACGTATTAGTCATCAAAGGTACAAATAAATAAGTTCGTCACACGCGCGGAAGTCAGTCAAACGGTTGGTTGTAAGTAAAGTGTCGTGATAAAGTGATAATGACAGATAGATTTACTATGCTGAATATTTGCAATTATGCACAAGCAACATTTTCTTCTAGAAATTATATTGAAGAGGAACAATTAATTAATTCTTGACATGTTATTTATTGTGGGTGCAAAAGTCAAGAAAATGTTAAAACAAGTGTCGCTGCTCTTTGCCTACAAACTTCGGCGTTAAAAGAAGCACCACACGAAATCAACGGATGTTTGATTTTTGAAAATGAACAATGGAAAATTGAAAATATGATGTGCTCCTGTAAAGCTGGAGCAAGTCGTACATGTAAGCACATTGTAGCAACATTAATGTTTCTGAACAGGTAAGACACGTTAAAAAAAACAAAATTGTGGTTTAATATAAAATTATTTGTGTTTTAGAAATAATATTACTGAGCTGGAAGTTACTTCCCAGGCAGATCTCAAATGTTTGTGGAATCAGACAAAAGATAAAAGTTTACAACAGTATATTCCAAAACCACTGATGCAAAATTCAGGAATTTTTCCTAAGCCCCAAAAAGAAATTTTTAATATTTTGGCAGAGGTTGAAGGACAATTAGAAAATTTATTATTAAATATTAATATCGACAACGATCGGAAAAAATGCATTACGTTTACACAGGTAAATAATGTAGTTTATTTTGATAGTGATTTGCAACCATACACGCAACAAAACCGTTTCGATTTATTTGGTACAGGAGAAAATCTAGCTCCCTCACGTTCATGATCCATTTTTACGTTAAAGATATCCCGTTATTAAAAATATAAACAATAAATTAATAAATATAAACAAGACACTGAACTTCAGCAAGAACAAACCTAGTAAAAACAAGAACAAGCAAGATAAATGTAGGCATGTACTGTGCTGTGAATTTTTGCCAAAGCTGTGCATGGAACTTCGCCATTTGGTCGTGGCCGCATTTTAGACAACAGCTGGGAATCTGGCAGAGGGTGCAGGCCAAAGGCGCTTGAATACGCGTGCGACCTGAGAAAGTTCGAATATGGCGCTACGGAAGTAAATCACTAACCCCAATGCGTCATGTAGCTACAAGACTGTAAGGTGCTCGCCCAAACCCCTTTTTGATATTATTAACGAGTTAATAGTCACGGAAACATTTAACAAAATGACATGACGAACGGCAATGAACTGAATACAACAGCGGAAATCACCTTGTTGAACGTAATGGACTTGTCCAGACGTGTCTAGCGTTCTGCGCATCTATGACGCGGTGTACTTTACAAACTGAAAGACATCTAACACTACTTCACAAGTACACCTCCGTAGAAAAATTATAAACATTCGTGAGGCGAGAAATTTAAACTTTTATTATAAAATCATCGATTATTACTTCCTTTTACGATAAAGGAAGTATTGGGTTCACCCAAGGCGGTCTATGATCGTCTTGGTTCACCCCAAAAATTGAGTTTTCAACAGATCTTCACGTTTTAGAGTTCCCTGTACCCAAAATAGTTATATTACAGTATGAGTGGATCACAAGGTCTTTAAAACACGCGCGAGTTTTAAAGACCAGTTATCCACGAATACTTTACGCTATTTTTTATTATACCTGTAATACTGGAAATAAATTACGCACTAAAAACTTAGCTCTAGCTGTCTACCTGTCTATCTGTCTACCTGTCTACCTGTCTGTCTGTCTGTCTGTCTGTCTGTCTGTCAGCAGTGCTTTCGAACCTATATTAAAAACAAATAATATTTCTTTAGGAACTTGCTTATTGCTAAAGTGAGGGAATGCTGTCCTTCTGTACATAAACCCAACCGAAATAAATAACTATCGTCCAATTTCTAAACTTTGTGTATTTATAAGAGAAACACTTAATATTTACATTCGGTACTTACAAACAGTGTCTGTAAATTTTCAGTCAATTTTAAGCAAATTTCTTAACCATACATTTATTAGCAACCTTGCACATTCCCAGATTTACCACCAAAACCTACGCAGAATTTGAATTTACCGCCAAACCTGCGCAGAATTTGAATTTCCCGCCAAAACCCCTGTACAGAATTTAAATTTCCCGCCAAAAATTATGTGTAGAATTTGAATTTACCGCCAAACCCTCGCGCAAACCCCCGCGCAGACCCTCGCGCTGACCTGTGCAGAAACTCCAGACAACCGGTTCATTTTTAGCAACCTTGCACATTCCCAGACGATGACTCACATCCACAGGTCTTGACACGTATTTCTATAGTCTGCAAATTTTGCTCCTCCTTCTAATTTTAGCTTTATTTACACAATTTCAAATGTGATTCTTTAGTTACAAAATGCTTTTAAAGAAGTTTGAGATTCTCTCTTATACATACATCTGATTTTTAACCAATCTAGATAAGTTTTTATCTGGCAAAATTATACTGTCCCTTACCATTGAGTATAGCATCCTTATTAATTTGAGTATTTTTTACTAATATATTGCAGTGATCTTTTACTTGGCTTTATTTAATTCTTATTCTCTGAGTTTTATTTTAAAATTTTGATATCTTACCTTTTTGCGCACAGTTTTTAGCATTGTAATAACCTTAGTTATTCGACTCTAATCGACTATTAAAATCAGATAAACCATGAATACCGGATATAGGACAATTGTATATATTAAGTAATTAATAACTGCCTGTATCATGCGTTTAACAACTTTGTTAATTCAATTTTAGATTAATATTACTGTCTGTTTATATCTTCTATTCGTCAGAATTCTCTGCTACAACTATGCTCGTTGCAACCAAAAACTGGACTATTTACAAATACCGTTGTAAGAAATCGAAATTCAAATGATAAAACTACACCACCACCACTCCTTTTAGGAACAATATTATAAGCTGCTTTTTATTTTTGTAGTTATTGAAAAAATGTAGTTAAAACATATAGTGCTGTGGTGTCGGATTCATACCATTCTGAAAGCCAAGGTGCTAACACAAGAACAAAGAAGGTGTTTGTTTTGCGATATGCCGAATCGGATAAACTGAAAAATGCTGACGATTATTTTATCGCTCCTTCTGCTGTTTGAGACTCCGCTTCCTACCATTTTTTTAGTGCTGGAATGTGTATAAGATTGGCTAAAACTACATCAAACTTTTTAATCTGGAAGAGTATTTTTTACTAATATATATATTGCTGTTCGATATTTGACAAGGCCCGGTTTACAAGTTTTCTGTCTGTCTGTCAGCAGTGCTTTCGAGCTTATCGAATCTAAAATTTGGGGTTTACGTAAAAGAACACAATATTAAATGGTACTATTGCTAATATCCAAAATGTTTAACTCAGTTTACACTCCGAACTGTAACCTGTAAATCTCTACGAGAATTACTCTCAATGTCTCTAAGACCCCAACACTTTTGTATTATGTTAAATACTGTCTACCGCTTAAACAGTCCTCCAGTGGGATCGAACACATTACCTATCTACTAAAAGATGCTTCCAATCGGCCTATTCGAGTTAAATATCCAGACATACATCTCGTTAAACGCGTAATAAAACAAAAACCTAACAAGGTATTTAAAATGGTTTGGATTTTCATATTGCGTCTTTTAGCTGGAAATAATTCGATATAGAGTGTGGTCCATTAAGTGTGCAACAAATGGGAATTTTTTTTATTAGTTGTACAATCGAAATTTAAATATTGCCAAAAGTTAGTGCATGTTCGATAACTATATCAGATGCCCTTAGAATGGCTTCTAGTCAAACAATATACAGGGCAGGACAAAAAATATGAAATTCGTTCAAGAACAAAGTTACCTTATTTCAAAAAATATAGCCAAATTTTATTAATAAAAGTTGTTTAGAATCAAAAGTTATGCTCAAATACAAAGTCACGGCCTCCTATTCGAATTTTGTTTTTTTTTTGTAAAATTTTGTATTATCCCCGTATCATACATATTTTTATTATTCTGATTTTATTAAGAGTTTTTCATATGTAAATTATTATTAGTAAAGCATTTGCCTTGTTAAAAAGAATATTTGCGAAATTCTAAAGTTCTGTTAAATATCGTTGCAACAAACATGAAGTGGACGCTTACCTAAAAAAATATAAATCCAAGTAAATTTTACAAATACACTTCAAGTTGCTAAAAGTTATTTAAAAGAGATGTGGTTGTGGCTACTTTAAATACATATTAAATCAAAATAATAAAAATATGTATCATACGAGGGTAATACAAAATTTTCCAAAAAAGAATCAAAATTCGAATAGGAGGCCGTGACTTTGTATTTGAACATAACTTTTAATTCTAAACAACTTTTCTCAATAAAATTTTGCTATATTTTTGAAATAAGGTAACTTTGTTCTTGAACGAATTTCATATTTTTTGTCCTGCCCTGTATATTGTTTGACTTGAAGCCATTCTAATGGCATCTGATATGGTTATCGAACATGCACTAACTTTTGGCAATATTTAAATTTCGATTGTACAACTAATAAAAAAATTTCCCATTTGTTGCACACTTAATGGACCACACTGTATACTATTAGACCACAATTAATTCGGTTTATTTTTTTTGCAACCTTGCACATTTCTCAAACAATGGCTTCATTGTTTAATTGCGCAGCAGGCAGGCAGGCAAGTTTTTTTGACAAGTCTGGCATTTCCAGACAATGACTCACATCCGGTATAGGAATTTCAAAATTAGACTCTTAACCTCAAAATTCATCGTGGGAATCTTGTAAAGATTAGACTTTTACCTCCAAAATGTATCGCGAGAATCTTGTAAAAATTTCAAAATTAGACTTTTAACAGCGTCAGCAAAAATTTTCAAACAAAGACAGCATTCGATTTAGCAGTTGTGCTGATTTTTTCTCAAACGATGGCTTTCATTGTTGAATTTTTACCAGCTTTGCACATTTTAATCTCCAGACAACAATGGTTTTATTGTCCAATGTCGTGCAGATTTCTCAAACAATGGACGTCATTGTTCTATTTACTGATAACATCCTGCAAGAATGAACATGTCTGCATCCCAGACGCTCGAGCGTGGGAAAATTTCAAAAACTACACTTTTAACCCAAAAAATTCCCAGAAGTGGCCGAGGTCAATGACCCCGACTAGGCCACGCCCACCGGCTAGGCCTGTGACCTTGACCTCGGCTAGGCCCATGACCTTGACCCCGGCTAGACCAACGACCTTGACAAACCTGCGCGCGCAGACCTGCGCAGACACCTGCGCAGAAAACCTGCGCAGTGACACATTTTGGTCCAGAATCCCCCTAGGTACTCTACTCCAGATGGCCGTCAGCTTTGCATCAGTGTCGTAGGACCGAGATTAGCCCCATTTTTCCCTAAAAGGGGATCAAATTCGCAGAGCTTCCCAAAACTTTGGTCTCGCCGTTGTCTTGCCTCATAAAGGGACATGATTCAGTCTTCGCGCCATGAGTATCTTCCGCAAGTGACGCCCCGACTTCCACGCCTCTGTTCCTGCGTCTTGTTATGAGCCAAAAATCACTTTTCGTATTAATTTAACGATTTGCCTTATCCCTGCCTAATTCAAGGCACTTTGCACATTTCGTTTTAACTATTTACCCTATATCGGACTAATCCTAGATCTAACTTACTTTAAATAGACTAGTTTCATGCACCCATTCCTCAAGTAAAGTCACTGTAGGTTAGGCCTCACGTTGTACGCGTGCTATGTTGGTTGCAGATGCGATTTCTCCGCAAATTTGGAATTCTGGACCTATCTGTCAATGATTAGCCATCTTGACCTGTCAGAAGACGGATGTAGTGAAAAGCATCTTTGGTTAATCTGAAACAATAAAGAAGCCAACCTGCGATCGATTACTAATAATAATCTATGGTAGTATAATCGCAGATCAACCCCCTTATCATTTATACACCACGGTAGCTCTGAAATGACCTAGCTAGCTTCAAATTCGATGGCCTTGGGTCGCAGATTTCTATCATCAGCTGAACTGCTGCAAGCTCTTTTAATAATAGTAAAAAACGCAGGGCGCCAGAAATCACAGATTTCGAGAAATAAATAAAATTACAGCAACAATTAGGTTTATTTAATTAATAATTAATAGTTGCTCGCAACATCATAATTAGGTCTGTAAATTGTTTATCACAAGGTTTAAATACAGTATATTACTAATGCTGAAAATGCAGCACGCACAAAAAATATGCGAACCTCTTTTGGGCTCTTGGATTGAATGTGATCACAACTCAATGAAGGAGTAAGCTTACCACTGTCATATGTTTTAACCGTTATCTCGGTAATGATAGTAAAATGGCGTGAGGGCACTTTTTACAAAATTCTTAATACGTATTCATTTAGCAAAATTCTAAATTTGTGAGTTCTAAATTTGGGAACAATTTATACATTATGTTTTAAATTTGTAACGCATAGATTTATGAATAATTAATACATTACGTTTTAAATTTGTACAGCGTAGTTTAAATTTGCAAATTGTAAATCTGAAGCGTCGTTACAATCGATTCAGCCAACAATTCATAGGCGGACGTATTTATCAACAAAAGTTGAAACAAGACTAACCTGGGTGGTGATAAAAAACGTTGCCGGCAGGCACTGAATTGGTCCAGGATTAGCTTAGCGTAAGCCGACAGCAACTTCGAATTCGTGGCCGAATTTGATAATGGAATAGACGCTCCTTGTACCACTTGGCAAGCTCAAGATGACATTCCAGAAAGGAGTTGCGGGTCCAAGTTATTGATTAGGGTATTAATTAGGAAACCCAAATAAAGAGTCGTCTAAAAACGGCATCTAATAATGGCGTTTAAAAGTGACGTTGAAGAATATCGTCAAAGAGCTAATAAAAAACGGGAAATTACTAAAATGAATATCAAACAAGTAGCGTAGACGTACCTGATTTTAGTCATCAGCTCACAAACGAAGTTAACTAAAAATTGGTGCGGTAGCACGCGGGAAAGCCTTCGTAGAAGCAAGTTACTTCAACCGAATGCAAAAATCAAATGCCCGCAAAACAACGGAACAGCTGCTCGCTGGCGCAAAGCGATAACAAGTGAATTTCGGAAAAACCAAATCCAGCACTTTTGCGCGGACAAAATTTGATATCGTTTGAAATACAGCGAATAATAATTCAAGTGGGAATATACAGGCTGGCCCGGAAAAGAATAAACGTCGAAACAAATAGCCGGACCTAAAGATTTTTTTCACTCCCCACGGCCAAGAGAAATACCTGAGGTATGACTATACTAAAGCAATTGAAAAGGTTATCGTCAGTCAAAAAAAGCGAAAGGAAAGTAGAGAAATAGATGGGGAATAAAAGCGTAAAGTTAAGAAAAGAAGAAGATATAGAAAGTTTATACGGAGGGAATAGTCGTGAGCAAAGTGCTAAACCGATCCGTCGCGCTAGTTGAAAAAAGCGCGTTGGTGGATAAGTTAGACGCTTAGCTCCGTACCATAGCCAACGGGAAACGAACTAATCAGAAGGTTACCTTAAATGTGTACTGGCAGAACACACACGCATTGGACCTAGTCAGCGTACTGAAAAGTTGCTGAGATTTAGCCAACGGCTGAGGCAGCAGCCGGAAATCGTTACGAAATTTTAAAAAATGGGATTTGGAATAGGCCAATAAGGTAGAGAAGAAAAGAAATCGGAAAAAGGGATACCTGGGTATTAAAAGAGTATAGTAAAGGAAGATAGTGTAACAAAGAGGGATTTGGAAGGGATAAGTCCGATGTCCGTCAGTCAGTCAGTCAACGCAGAGCTGTTGATATACAGGGACCATCAAAAAGGGCTGATTATTTTATTTTCTAGATAACAAATTAAATGTAACAGCAGTCGCTATGTGTCTTATATTATTTTCAAGAGTAGGCTTTGGAGATGTGTATGAAACAATTGCAGAATTTTTTGACACTTAGCAAAATGGACACACGGCCAGTGCTTCATGTTTTTTGTGTTGAACAATTTATCAAAGTTAATTCAATAATTCAAGTGCACCATTTGTTTCGAAGAGAATTTAATGTTCGCAATGATTTCTTTCTTTAGGGCTATCTAAAAAGTATATTTTTTATGGCAAAACCAAGAACAATTGAACAAGCATTGAAGCAGAAATCCGAGCTGTTCCGTAGGAATTACTTATGAGAGTCATGTTTAATTTTGTATTGAAAACGACGGAGGCCACTTGTGGCAAACAATATTTGATAAACAAATCTCCTGTTCTTATGCTTCATGTAGTGCAGCATGCTGTGTAGATGCTTAATTAATTCAGTAATAATATCCTGATATCTAATGGGTATCATGTGATAACAATTGTATGTAGATAACTGGTGGTAGTAGTAATGGGCAAACAGTGTGGTTGTTTACACGAAGTGAAAAAATATCTTGAAAATTATAATCTACGTTAAATAATCACGTTAAAGGGCTAGATTTCCTTTAATTGTTAAAGTAATAATTGTATATTTGATACGTAATAGCAAGACAACCTTCTTTACGATCAAATTTGACTAAAGGTCACAACTATTATTCAGATTAGAACTTCAAGATTGTTTGAAGTGGCAATTTTTGCTTCAACTAGTAAAAAGGTGCAAGTGTTTGTGTTTGTGGCATGCTGTGCTACGATATATCCAAATCTTAAGGGATCAGAAAGCTTCAACGAGCTATTTTGGTCGTAAACAACCCAAAGGAGGTGTTTACAGGCTGTCAATCAGTTAGGAGCTGATAGAAAATACACTCAGGTACAAGCGATACTTCAAGAAAGTTAGTGCGTATTTCTTATATTTCATTAAGAAATAAGGTGCCGATGTTGAGTTTAAGTTCTGATTTGGTTTCTTCTGTGGTAACACTATCTCACTTTACTGATGCACTAGTCAGAACCGACTCAGTCCGCTTTACCAACGTATCTTTTTGCATTTTCAGGCTTCTCACTGTAAAAATATTTTGAAGTATATTTAATTAGTTTTTTTTTCAATTGTTCAAAGTTCTCATAAAATATAAAGCAAGTATGACTTCTGCTTTTCTATAGATAGATATTTTCCAGATGAACGATCGCGTTGCGATTTGCAATCTAGCAAAAATTTAAATTTCTGGCCCGAATCGTTGCCAGTCAGTATTGGTTTTACCTTTTTTCGTGGGTAAGCCGGAACTCTATGCGGCCACAACAATAAATTGCTACCTAGAGAGAACTGCTGAACATAGATCTCTCTCTATGACAAATTGTGCCTCGAGTGTAAAAGGTCTTTTCAGTATGCATCAAAATCCTCTAAGCAGATGGCTCAAGATGGTCTTACACGAAAGTGGAATGATGGTAATCACTTCAAACTGCACAGTACCTGCCGTGCAGGAACCTCAGCAGCCCTTAGACAGGGTGTCAGTTTGGACTTGAATCGAGCTACTGATGCTTGAGGGTCTAGAAGGTTCAAAACCTTCGCGACCTTCTACGCAGTGGCGTAGCTACACTATGCCGGGCCTGGGTTCCGAATAATATCCGGGCCTTTTTTACAAAGTTTACAAAACACTACAAATTGTATACAGGGTGTAGAAATGCTTTACGCACCATAGGGATTTCAATGGTAATTTCTTCATATGAAAATATTCGCTTCCCTAATTATTTTAGAGCAAACTTGTAGGGAAGGTTTTTGTAGAGAAAAAAATTCTGTATCCATTTATGCCAGAATTTGTCATTTTACATTTTGGAAAACCGAAAATTTAAAGAAATAAAATACCATTTTTAGACAAATCAGCGGTGCCTTGAAATTACTAAATCATCTCAAAGCATCAACAAATTAGTTTGCTGTTTATTTGTTTGCCGTTACATTTGACAGATGCAAACAAATAAACAGCAAACTAATTTGTTGATGCTTTGAGATGATTTAGTAATTTCAAGGCACCACTGATTTGCCTAAAAATGGTAATTTTCTTCTTTAAATTTTCGGTTTTCCGAAATGTAAAATGACAAATGCTGGCATAAATGGATACAGACTTCTTTTCCCTACAAAAAACTTCAATACAAGTTTGCTCTAAAATAATTAGGGAAGCAAATATTTTCATATGAAGAAATTACCATTGAAATCCCTATGGTGCGTAAAGCATTTCTACACCCTGTATATATTCAACATTAAATGAACAAAATGTAAAATGTAATGTTTTGTACAAAATATATATTTTATATGTAATAAATCAAGCTTTAAGCATATAAATATAACATAACAGACTCTAATGCTATTTGTAACTAACATACTTTAAGCATACATTCAAAATAACAAAACATACAAGTAGCACACTTACCGACATAGGCACATACATTGAAAACTATTAAGTAAAAACTTTTTTGCGAACTTTAGCACTTGCAAATTTTTGAATTAACTCCGTGACGTTTAATTTATTAGCTGTTTCATTTTCTATTGAAAGCATCGATAGCGATGATAGTCTGCTTTGGTTCATACTATTTCTTAAATATGTTTTTATTAACTTGAGTTTAGATAAAGAGTGTTCCGCAGTGGCTACACTAACAGGAATTGTCAAAAATAGCAAACATGCATTTAAAAGTTCTGAGTAACTATTACAAGAAGAAAATTTTTGAATTAATATAAAATTAGTTAAATCTGTAATTGAATGTATAGTACTTAATTCTTCACGAAAACATGTCCGAAATTGTAATAGTTGAATGTAAAAATTCTCTGATATATCGTCACTATATTTTTGATACAATATGTTGCTCATTTCAAATAATTCGTCATCAGATGTATTTTGCAATGTTGCTGGCAATAACACTTGAAAGTTTTTATATACATCTTTAATACCACTTCATCTATTATTCAATTGATTTATGACTATATCTAAAGTTTTATTAAAAACATTAATTCTAAACACATCTTCATTGGTTTCAAATCTATAGTGGTTATAATATTCGTCGAAATACCGCTTCGGCCGTGATATGCGTTTATTTTCAAATTCGGTTTTAACACCCCATTTCTTTGCTAAATCAACTGCTTCAACTTTTATCTCATTAAACTGATGTCTCATTGTTTTGACATTTTCAAACGCATCATCAAATAATTTTGTTGCTTTTTCAATATTTTGTTGTTTATTTTGTAATTATTTAGATACAGTGTCAATTGTAAGCAATAACTTTGATTGTACTACAATCAGAAAAACAGTCTCAAATTTCTCTAATTTACTTTTTAAAGATTTGGTTTCAGTAATTTCAGTTGAAATTTCTGATGTTAATATTAATATAGATAGAGCTTTAAGTATATCCGTATATTTAAAACGCAAAGCTAACAACGCATCATGTCTAGAAGACCTACGTGTTGGTGTTAATTTTTTTAGAGTAATGCGGCATGGATTATCACTTATAGCCAAAAGTAAAGCCCACCTTTTGAAGCTATGGCCAAAAAACACATAAAACCAAGTTTAAATTGTGTGCCGCACAATGCACATATGGAGCGTTAGGAGCTTTTTGCAAGATTTTTGTTTGAACTCCATTATAAATGCCACTCATATTGGCAGCTCCATCATAGCTTTGTCCACGAAGTTGTTTGATTGAAAGGCCATTGCTGCTTATTGCATTAATTATTTGGTTAGTTCGAACTGCTGCGGTTTGGTCAACAACAGCAATAAATCCCAAAAATGATTCCTCAATTGATACTCTAACAGGTATAGAATTTTCGTAAATGATTAAAACGTAGCGAACCACTTGACTTAACTGATCAATTTTTGAAATGTCCTGCGTTGTATCAGTTATAATAGAAAAAAGGGTGCTCATTTTACTCGTTCTATAATTTGAAGCTTAGTAGCATTGCCTAGCATATCTATTATTTCATTTTGTATATCAGGACTTAGATATGTAATAGAATTTTTAGTTTTACTTTCTAATAGTTATTTCTAGACAGGATCATAATTAGAAATTAGTTTAATAACAGAAAGAAACAGAACAGGATTTTGACTTGAATCAATGTTTTCATCATGCTCTCTAAAAGACATGTTACAAGTAGCTAACATTAAAGAAACTTTAATTATACGTTCTAGAATTTGTGACCAAAATGAAATTTGCGTTCAGAGGAGTGCTTCTTGTTTATAGTCAATTGTTTTATTTAAGCGCCATTTATCAAATAATGCACAACACGTGTTATGTTCAGGATCTTCCTCATGTCTGGCAATTGTGCGCTGCAAATGGATCCAATCATTAAAGCCGGTAATTAAAGAATGATTCTTTTTTTAAAATAACCAACAGGGTTGACAATAACAATAATTTAAACGTTGGGAGTAAGAAAGCCACAGTCTTCGAGTGTTTAGTCCTGATTTTGTTGTTTTTGTATAATAAAAATCGGAGAAGCTTCTGGAATTTGCATCGCGTGGATAAGGTCCAGGTGGCTGACAAGGTCCGTTATCAATTAGAAATCGCTTTTGCGTAAGTGTTAATTCCGAAGGAAAGTTACCTTTATCAGTCACATACAATTGACCATCATCCGTTTTATTTTCTTCGACATCTACGAAAATTATATCCAATTTGAGAATTTAGAATGAGTTTTTATAAAATGCTTATCTTACAGTTTAATTCAGCTGAAGTTGACGGCTGAGGTTCAGATTCAGTTTGAGGATTACTAAAATCTTCACTATTTGCCTCGTCTAAA
This sequence comes from Agriotes lineatus, assembly GCA_940337035.1. Taxonomy (NCBI): domain Eukaryota; kingdom Metazoa; phylum Arthropoda; class Insecta; order Coleoptera; family Elateridae; genus Agriotes; species Agriotes lineatus. Next base: position 65,675 of record CALNHX010005700.1, read on the forward strand.
CTTGTGCTCTCTAAAAATTGAATACTTCAATAACTTAATTCTATATAAATGAAATGACTTACTGCTTGAACTCGGAGATTCATCTGGTTGTTTTTTAAATATCTGATCAAATTTTATAAGTTTTTTTATTTTCTCTTGTTTTTCCGTTCTTTCTTTCTGTTTTATAGCACCTGATTTATGGCTATATTTTTTTGTGTTCATTTCTAAATTGAATTAAAAAATAATACTAATGAAAAACTAACACGATCCGTACTAAGCACAATTTTTTCCAAACTGAATCAGGAAGTTAAAACTACTAAATATTTCGACAACAGCTAAACGTGCTTATTACCTCTGTTTCTGAGTAATTCCCCGAATTATTGGGCCTATACTTTATAGGCTTTCATGAAACGTGCTTAATTATCAAAATATACGGCCTTCCACACCAACGCTCACGGTATCACATTTCGAAACGACTACAAATATATGTGACATTACAAAACTATGCTCAAGATGGATTTTTTCATTCTTAATCATGGAATCTCCTCAGAATAAAGAATAAAAGGTGATTATGTTTATAAAACTTATAAGAAACACGGGCCCCCAAAACGCATGGGCCCTGGTTCTGCGGAACCCCGGTAGCTACGCCACTGCTTCTACGATAGACCTTTAAGTGGAGATTTTGCAGGAGCAATTATTTATTAATTTTTGCTATATTACTATTCCTGTTATTTGATTTCTTTCTTCTCCCATGATAATCTTCTATTGCATCCGATGTCATCCAAACACATACGGCTCTGTTTTTCGAGAAAGAGCGCTGCATAATTTATAGATCAAACTAACTTACCGTAAGGGAAGTTCGACCTTGATTATGCTGGCACTCTTCTGAGAATATCATTCCCACCCTAGAGTAGCTCAGAATCAGAAGTAAGTAAAGTACATTTTTTTTTCTATAATTTTCAAGGTCAACTTTCTAGGGGATAAGTTGCATTCCTGCAGGGTCAGGGCCGGCATCTTTGTGTTTTGCCGTGTGTTGCTCTTGCCTCTAAAGAGAATAAATAGAAATTTTAAAATGATTGGCTAAAAATTGTTTTAATGCCAAATCGTCCTAAATATTTGGCACATTGAAGCTCCATGAGAAAATGCTCTAATGGTTAAAATAACCAAACAAGCGTAAGAAACAGTTACGCCAAAAGAAACAACAAACCACACCTGAAAACTAGATTAACGTAACAATAGCGTTCACAAGACAGGCGACTCAGCACTTTTAAAAAACTATCGGCGAATAAGCTTTCTTTATGTCACAAGATATACAAACTGTTTCTGAGGATAATCACAAACAAACAGAATGGAGAAAAAGTTGGACTAGCATTCCGTAAACGTAAAGGACATAGTGCATGCGACCATCTCTTAGCTGTAAAAATACTTAGTACAAAAAAATCAGTAACTTCTCACAGCACTTGCGGACTATGAAAACATTTTTGACGCAATAGAACACTGGGCAATAATGGAGGAATTAGACAAGGCACAAAGAGACCATAGATACAAAATGTATACAGGGTTGTATAAATTGGAGAAAGAACTACACTTGGCGATGTTGGCAATAAAAATCCTGAGTCAAAAATGGTAATACTAAAATGTTGGATTGGTCTTCGTGACCCCGCCCTAACGGGCGATAGATAGAAAAATTATTTTTTTTTGGAAGTGTATTTTCTATTTCAAATACGTCAAAGTACCATCAAGGAAAGTTGTTCAAAATGTAAAATTATGGTTCCATGCAAAATTTAACAAATATCGAGTTACTTTTATGAAACCGTGTGTACTAGATGAAGTACTTTTGTGGTAACACGGTTTCATAAAAGTCAGCCGATATTTTTGAAATTTTGCATGGGGCCATAATTTTACATTTTGAACAACTTTCCATGACGATACTTTGACATATTTGAAACAGAAATTGTATGTTACCTGAAAAAAGACGTTTTTTATCTACAGCTCGTGAGGGCTCACGAAGATCAATCCAACATTTTAGTATTACTATTTTGGATTCAGAATTGTTTGACCAACATCGCCACGTGTAGTTCTTTTGTCAATTTATACACACCCCGTATATAAGAAAGCAAAATCAATTATCAGACTACATGAAAACAGAAAACAGATACCGATTAAAAGAGGAAATTGGAAAAGGGGATACAAAATCACCCCCTGCCACTGGAAGAAGTTTTGAAGAATCTGGAATGGAGAAAAGTAAGAACCGTGAAAGAGTCAACTGCCTTAGGTTTTCCGACGATACAGTTTTGGTTCCAGACAAGACAGATCTAACAAAAATGCTAATACAACTAAAAGAAAACTAATAAAATATATTAGAACTAAAACTTAATATAAACAAGATGAAAATAATGAGCCCCAATACAAATAACAACCAATGGAATGGAAATAGAAAATAGCAAATAATATGTATATCTTAGACAAAAAATAGAAACAGGAAAGGCAAACAAAGACATAGAAATAGAACAAAATAGAAGGTTAGGATGACTTGCGTTTGGATACCTGGCACATATCCTCAAAAATAGAAAATATTCCTCAATACATCAGAACAAATGTTTTTGACCAATACGTGCTGCCTTTGCTGACGTATGAAGCACAGACATGGAGCCTCACTCAATAATAGTGAATAAGTTGCGAATAACCCAAAGAACGATGGAGAGACCTACGATAGGAATATTATTAAGAGACAGAAAGCAAAATGATTGGATCAGCCAAAAAACCAATGATAACTGACATCATACAAAGAATAGCCAACTTAAAATGGGACTTTACTGGACATATAGCGCGTATAGGAGATGACCGAAGGAATGACAAGATCTTGCAATGGAGACCATGAAACGGAGAAGAAGAAGAGAAGAGGGAAATCAAACACAAGGTGGTAAGCCGAAATAAAAAGTGTGGCAGAACTGAGATACACGAGAAATGCATAAGATAGAGGGAAATGGAAACGGAAGAGGGAGTCTTATGATTAATACTGGGCACAACTACGCTTATAAAAAAACAAGATGTGATACACACAGTCCAACACAGGTACACAAACCACAAACCACCAGACGAATGTACGAAGTAGCGAACTAATAATGCTTGGCACGGTACACTGCAAGTATTGTGACTAACTGTAGAAGAGTACAGCAACAGCATAGCTTTGCCAATTATTTTGTTTGCTTGTCTGTTATGGACAAGATCTAGGCCTGCATTTTGTCTGTTTTCGCCCGAAGTCCGGTGTGGTGCTCATATTGCTTCGTGTGTTGCTCGAGCTCGCAAGCAACACAACTGATGCCGGGCCTGTGCAGGGTCCCTAGTTTTAATAATGTTGGTACATAGATTTTTAGTTCTTTTCTTCCACTAAAAAAATGATTGTCATTTTGACAGATATGTCATAATTTAATATCGCTTCCTTCATTTTTGCATTTAAAATATTTCTTGGTTTTCTATTTTTATCCGATTTTATTGATGAGGATGATGATTCCATGTTAAAAAAAGAAATTAGTCAAGAGTTCAGATTAAGAAACTTTGACATTCAAGATTGACACATAACCATAATTTTCAAAAAGTTCTACCAACACGAGGTATAAAAATTTCCTAGCGTTTTAATCACATATCTACCAACACTTTGACAGTTATTATAGAAAAAAAAAGTACTTTATAAAATTAATTCCCCAAGACCAATGACACTTATGTCGCTAAGTTATTTTTTCTTTATACCTATGTGGTGCTAGTCAATACTATACCTGCCACAGAAAGCAAATAGGGGTCTATACCACAACGGCCACCGGTCACAACGGCCACCCGGAAGTTTGGCCGTTATTGTCATGACCACAACGGCCACCTTGTCCACAACGGCCACCGATAAAATTTGACCACAACGGTCACCTTGGCCACAACGGCCACCTTCACTTTTGACCACAACGGCCACTTTGACCACAACGGCCACCGACGTCTGATCGATACATCATCACCGACGCTGAGAATGACGGTCACCGTGACCACAACGGCCACCTGCACTTTTGACCACAACGGCCACCTTGACCACAACGGCCACCTGCACTTTTGACCACAAGGGCCACCTTCACATTTGCTCAAAAATGTAACCTTCACTACAACGAATACTTCTAGTATAATTAATTTTTAATAAGAGGGTGACGTTAGGTATCTACGATTTAAGACAAAGATCTGCTACAGTGAAAGCTTATGTGTTTAATAAATTTGACTTGAATTTTGCAATTCTTTTCGTGGGTTTTTTTGTAAACTACTGCGCTGTCCAAATGGTAGAAACAAACTCAAGATGATTTTCGGTCATAGATAATATACAATTTTAAAAAAAACAGTTGGCGTTTTGAAGGTTATTGGTAATGCGTCATATAAAACCCAGGTTACCTACTACAAATCTGCCATAGCTGCGCTGTAAGTCTGGTGTTTATGTCGAACGTCATTTTAATAAAATAGGTTCCTGTGGAAGTGAATCTAAAAACGCTTGGTTACAGAACCCTCTAAAGTTACTGTTAGTGTCAAAACCAACATTCAAGGCATTTTTAACGCAGCGTCGCTTTTAGGGGGGCGGCCGGGTACACTCGGAAGCCAGGGGTGGGGTCGCGGAGAGTTGCTGCAAAGGAACCAGCCCGCAATCTTCGGTACAAGCAGTCTGCAGTCAAGATCCATCAGGGTAGCTCTGTGCTACAACGCATTTTAGCATAGTTCAATTACAATACATTTCACTTGTTCAAATCAGAAATAAAGTTCAATTCAACAACAACGGTTTTGAATCAGCATTCGGCAAACTACAATAACAGTTACACCTACCAATGTTTTTGATAACGTCGGCAATAGTTGCATTAACTGTTTGAAGTTTTTTATGCTGACACTATTTATTTAGTTAAAAGTCTATTCTTATTTTCGTTTTAATACCTGCACACGGCAGTAGTTTTGAAGTTCTATCAACCAGTTAGACATCGATCTTATTCTTTTTAATTTATTTTATTATATTTGAAAGTCACGAATTTTTACTGTTCAGAAATAAAAGCTGATTAAAGAGAAAAACTTGGTTCATAAAATATTCGAGCTTATCTTTTAGTTATAAATTTGCATAGTTTTGCAGACGTTACTGACGTAAATATACAGCTGATTAAAGAGAAAAACTTGGTTCATAAAATATTCGAGCTTATCTTTTAGTTATAAATTTGCATAGTTTTGCAGACGTTACTGACGTAAATATACATCATCATCATATTCGCAGCACAGATTCTTTTTTTAAAATAAGCGAGCCTTTCAAAAATACACAAAAAATGTACTGTTGCTCCGCGTTGATAAACGCAACCATTTTCGGAACACCAAAAAAATATGATGTTATCCGATTTTCATTTGTTTTCAAGTTATGGCATTACAAAAAACAACTTTTTATGGAGAACTTAAGTGAGTTTATGTAAAAAATCGAGATTCTTCTTAGTTTAAGACGTAATCATTTGCAAACAATCGAAAAATGCACCATTTATTACAAAGACTACAATAAGAACGCGTATGAGGATCTTTTTATGACGCTGTTTTATTCCCTGTAACGACAATACAAGCGTAATGTATGGCCACGCTCATAATTCGTGATAATTCATTTCTTTCTGTAGTAAATCTAGCTAATTGTTAGAATTTGGTTATTACGCTCCAGTAACATGTACTGCAATCCTAAACGTCACTACCTGTCACTCATAAACATTAAATATTAGTCACAAATCATGAACGCGACACACACACAAGCAAATATTTTATTTGAAATAAATGTTTTTTCTCCATGCCCATCTAGTAAGTTACACTTACTTTGACATATCCATTGCAGGTAATTTGATTTTACTGTTTGTTTACTGGTTGTCATGACATTAGGGAAGTAAGTACCTACTCCCCAAGGGAAGTAAGTGAATTGCGTGATATTACAGTAATTTTAGTTTTGTAAGTGATCTGAACGGATTTGAACTTAACTGATCCTAACCTATTTGAAATTTAAAAACTTGTTAAGATAAGTAGGGTTAGGGTATAACCATAAATTTAAAAAAAATTAATAATAATGAAACAAACAAAAATTTATAAATATGTTTATACTGTAATATTTTATATTTTATTCAAATTTTTGATGAGAATGGAGAAATAGTTATTTAAGCATCAAGGGAAGTAAGTAGCTTTTACCAGTCGAGAACGAGTTTGCCAGCCCGAGAGAGCGAGGGCTGGCAAAGTTCCAGACTGGTTATAGATAGTTACTTCCCGAGCATGCTTATAATATTTTTCTCCATGCCCAACAAAAATTTGAATAAAATATAAAATATTACAGTATAAACATATTTATATTTTTTTTGTCTGTTTCATTATTATATATTTTTTTAAATTTAGGGTTATATCCTAACCCTACTTATCTTAACAAGTTTTTAAATTTCAAATAGGTTAGGATCAGTTAAGTTCAAACCCGTTCAGATCACTTACAAAACTAAAATTACTGTAATAACACGCAATTCACTTACTTCCCTTGGGGAGTAGGTACTGTTGCGATTATCTAGCCGTGTGATGAACATCTAATCAGCCAGGGAATCGTTGAACGATTCAATCGTACCTTAAAAAATGCAATCACCGCAACAGGCATTAATGCCTGGCCAGACAACATTCCGTGGATTTTACTTTCTTTACGCTCCAGCATCAAAGAAAACCTGCAAGCATCCCCAGCAGAAATGTTATACGGTACAATTCTTCGATTACCAAATGATTTCTTCGATGAGAATCACTTCACTCAACCATCAGATACAATAATGTCATCATTTGTAATCAATCTAAAACAATCAATTGGAAAGCATAAATATTTCTTCACAAAAAACTACCCCTCTACCAGTACTCACATTAATAAAGATCTGGAAACATGCACACACGTGTATCTCAGAAACAGCACGCATACTAGGGGCATCAAACCCAATTATCTAGGCCCTTTCAAAATTGCACACCGTTCTGAAAAATACATGTGGCTGGAAGGTATCAGCGGAACAGTCAGCTATGACAGACTGAAACCTGCCTACTTTCTAGATTAACATATGCTTGCATGCTTTCGTATATTTTATTTTTGTTTTATTGTATTTTTATTGTTACGTTAATATTATTTTTATACACGCTTCTTTTTTTTTTTCATTTCTTCCAGCTTACATCTGCGAAGTAGATGGAGTTCGACGCCCAACAGGATATCTCCAGGGACGTGTGTAGTGTGTGTTATTATTTATTGTTATCATTTATTGTTATTAGTTTTTAAGGATAGTTGAAAAGATCCAGGAGGTTTTGTAGCTAAATATAATCCTGTTACTCTCATACGGGATTATATTAGTTTTCCTACCTAGCCTCCCTCCCTCTTCTTTTGGGGGGGGAGTAATGTTGCGATTATCTAGCCACCTGGTTTGTTTTGTTAAGGTGACGATCGCAAACAAAGTTTATTTAGTTCATTATATTGGTTCATGAAGCAACACGCGTTTTATTTCAACCTCTATATATGAACATATTCACGTAAGATATAACGCCCCAAAGGCCCCATTCTTACAGTACTTACTTCCCTAATGTCATGAAAACCAGTAAACAAACAGTAAAATCAAATTACCTGCAATGGATATGTCAAAGTAAGTGTAACTTACTCGATGGGCATGGAGAAAAATATTATAAGCATGCTCGGGAAGTAACTATCTATAACCAGTCTTGAACTTTGCCAGCCCGAGCGAGCGAGGGCTGGCAAACTCGTTCTCGACTGGTAAAAGCTACTTACTTCCCTTGATGCTTAAATAACTATTCTTAAACAATGTGCAATAATACACGTATTATTAAATTAAAATTGGATTCTTTTGAATAAGAATAATAATAAATCGATATCAGTAGTTTATGATAGTTTTAAAAAGTTTAATGTGGTTAGATATTATTAATTATTACATTTCATAATTAGAGATTTAAGCCCCTCTCCATTTCTTATTGTGTTGATTGCTTCTCCTATCTTAATTTTGATGGCGTGTTGTGTACTGCTATAGGTCGTCTAAAGTTTGTTCGTATTTTTCAGATAACTGTTCCACTTGCTTATCATACTGCTGCTTAACGTCTTCAATTTTTGTTAGCATTTTCTGATACACTCTTTCTACAAGTTTGGTAATAAAATCTTCGTTTAGAATAGCGTTTACAGTTTCCTAAATAATGTCCTTCATTTCGGCCTTTGTTTCGCGCATTTTGATTATGCAATATATATACTGGGCACTAGATACCACTTTCGCACACAGTACACACTTCTTTTATATGTAGTTTAATAATTCGATTTGATTTGTCGCACGCAGTGAGGAACACGTCTACACTCGGCGAAGCATTCCGACCAATATCTTCATATTTTTAATAATAATTCAATTTTTAAATTTAAAAAAAATCTTTAATGAGATTCGAACTAGTGCCTGCAGACGAGCCCGAACATGGGTTCCTTTATTCTCCGGTGAATCATGGCTGCGCTGACTGCTCCACGCCCGCACTGGCAACTCTTGCGATCCAGGCCTATTTAACGTATTTGTTAATTCCCATTTTTGGCAAGGATAAAGCCAGAACTATGTACAAATTAGTACTTTTATGTATTCCTCAGTTTAAGCAAAAATGGTGCTCACCCTGTATATATTTGTATGAAATTGCACCGGTTTCATGCGAGGTAGATATATAATTTTTGACCTATATTGCCTACAGACAGACACACAGACAGACGGACAGACAGACGGAATTAAGAAAACCGTGATTACAATACTCCTTCGTCTTTCAGACGAGGGAAGTAAAAACAAGGAAACCCAGTTTAGAAGTATTCAACAAAAATCACCTATCTCACATCAATACATTAAAAATGTAATAAAAATGTAAAGTTTGAAAAAAATCGTTATAGTCGTTTTTGAAAAAATCAAGAAAAACTGAAAAATCACGAGTAAACACCATACTTCCGGTTATGCGACTTTTTTCAAAGCTTGCTGTTGCATCTAGATAGTACACAAAACTTATATATGAGGTTTCAACCTCATACCTCTTTTCGTTTTTGAGATATTCTATTCACAGACAGACACACAGACAGACAGACAGACACAGACCAATGAACAAACATATGTTTTTTGGGTTCAGGACACTAAAACGTGAAGATCTGTTGAAAACTCAATTTCGAATTTTTGGGGTAAATCCAATACTTCCTTTATTGTAAAAAGAAGTAAAAATTAAAGTTGTACAAATAACTTAGTTGTATAACAATATATTTTTATATAAATTCGAATATTTACAGCTATCAAAAAACCTTTACATTTTTAAATTCCTAGTAATGTTTATGATAAAATGATATTTCAAAGTTGGAAACAACATCTTAGTTGTGGAGTGAAGAAAGTAAAAAACCAGTAACGCCACATATCGTAAATTAATTAAAAATGTTTTTTCAACAAATTTGGTAAGTCAATTAGAAGCAATTCAACAAAGTAAAATTGAGAAATAAATAAAAATCAACTCTTTCCACCACTTTGAAGTCAGTTTCTAGCATATTCTCTTATTTTACAGAATAGAAACTTTTAAACACTCACATGTGCTTCAACTCTATAATAAAATATTTTCTGACTAATAGCCAAGTGATTTTTTTATTGTTTTGAATCTAGGTTGAGAGTTATATCCACGTAATATATAAAAAAATTAATTTCTTAGTAATTATGTTTCACCAAAAATGGAATTATACCGAAAACGGTTGCGTTTATCAACTCATAACAAGAGTACATTTTTTGTGTACTTTTTTTGTACTATAATTTTTTTTTTTTTTTTTTTTTTTTTATTAGGTAAATTAGCAATCAGAATACAATACGATCCTATAAGCTAATATTTTAAATGTGATACTGGCGTTGTGAGGGCCCGTCCAGTGAGAGGTCCTCTTCATGGGGAGCATTGTTAAGGTGATGAGGGCCCATCTAGGGAGGGGTCCTCTTCAATGGAGATCAGTGGGCCAACGGCGTTTGAGTCTTCTGATGACTTGGTGGTGCGGAAGTTCATGCAAGAGAGGATTGTCATGAATGACGAGTTTGTCTAGATGTTTCGTAGTTCTGTCATGTATTACTGTATTGAGGAGCGGGATGCCGAGGTCGTCATGTATCATCTGGTTAGTGATGTACCATGGTGCGTCGGCGATTGATCGCAGGATTTTAGATTGGCATCGTTGCATGATAGCAAGGTTTGACTTGCAAGCACAGCCCCAAAGTTCAATTCCATAAGACCATATGGGTTTGATGATGGTCTTATAAATCAGGAGTTTGTTGTTTAAAGATAATGGTGAATGGCGGCCTAGTAACCAGTGAAGGGTTTTGATTCGAAGCTCGATGTGTTTCTTTTTTTTAGTAATGTGTTCCCTCCAGGTGAGCTTGTTGTCGAGGTGAAGACCCAAGTACTTCATTGTTGAAGATTGTGGTATCTCAGTGTTGTTCAAATAGAGTGGAGGGCATAGCCCTTTGCGTAAAGTGAAAGTTACATGGGTAGATTTAGACTCATTAACCTTTATTTTCCAGCTCTTGAGCCATTCTTCAAGTTTATTAAGATGGGTTTGGACGTGTTCGAATGCGGTGTTTAGATCTGTATGACTCGCAAGGATGATTGTGTCGTCAGCGTATGCGCCTACAGTTGTGGTTGGAGTGGTTGGGAGGTCGGAAGTGAATAACGTGTAGAGAAATGGTCCCAAGACACTTCCCTGTGGAACGCCAGATTGAATTGGATACACTGTTGAGACTACATCGTTAACGCGTGTTCGAAATTGCCTGTCTGTTAAGTAGGATTCCAGGAGCTTGTGAAATTGAGGAGGTAAGATTTTTTGAATTTTATGTTTGAGTCCTCTGTGCCAAACTCTGTCGAACGCCTGACGAATATCCAGAAGGACGGCTATGCAGTAGGCTGATTGCTCGAACGCCGCATTAATCTCGTGTGTGATGCGGTGGCACTGTTGTATAGTTGAGTGAAATCGACGGAAGCCAAATTGGTAATCTGGGATCCAGTTAGTCACCGTGAATTCAGGGTCAAGGATTCGTAACACAAGCTTCTCAAGGAGCTTGGAAGTCACCGGTAGTAAACTTATGGGGCGGTAGGCTGCTGCATAGCTGGGATCTTTGCCGGGCTTAGGGATGAGTATTATCTCCGCTTTCTTGAATTCCTTTGGCCAATACTGAAGTCGGAGTATAGCGTTAAATATGTATGTTAGAAGCACTATTCCTTTTCTTGGGAGCTCGCGGAGCAGTTTAGGTGTAATTTGGTCCGACCCCGGTGCTTTCTTGAGACTTAATCGCTGAATCTCGGATTTAATAGTCTTTGGTGTAAGTAGTGGTATGGGAGGAGGGGGTATTTCAGGTGGTGGTTGAAGGTCAGGGAGTGTCTTATCGGGTAGATCATCGTGTGGTTGAAATACTCCGGATAGGTGGAGTGCGAACAATTCTGCCTTTTCTTTATCACTCTTGGCCCACCCAAGTGCTGGAGGGAGTTTCCGTAGTGGTGGGGATGGGGTTTGGGGTTTTAGAGAGGATTTGATTGGTCTCCATATTGAATTGTCGTATCTGTTTAAGGTTGAGATGTAGCTATTGAATGAGGCATCCCTTAGGGTTTTGAGTTTTGCCTTCAGTTGATTACCAAGGTTGTTGAGTTTCGTTTTATCTGATGGATGATGGCTCTTTTGCCATTGAGCTCTGGCTTTCCTCTTTTGAGCAACTAGGAGTTTAACTTCTAGGGGGACATTGGTGGAGGTTCCGAGTTTTCTCTGTACCTTGGAGGGGGTAGCTTGCTGTGCTGCTGTTGTTAGCAGAATATTAAATTTGTTAACGGCAGCTTCTACTTCGAGTGGATGTTTTAGACTAACTTTCAGGTCGATGCTTTCATGGAGAATTTGGCGATATATGTCCCAGTCTGTTGTAGCGTTGTGAATCCGTTTGGGGAAGTCTTTGAGTAGGACACTTGCGCTGATAGTTCCTATGACTGGGGAGTGATCCGATGATAAGTCATAGCTTGCAGAAATGTCTGCGTAGTTTGGTGATATGCCATTAAGGATAAAGAAGTCTAGCAGGTCGGGGGTTTTCTTTGGGTCAGCTGGCCAGTATGTCGGGGTCCCCGTTGATAGATAGACGTATTTGTTGTCTTGAATAACTTTGAACAGCTCTCTGCCTTTTGTGGTGACTAAGCGGGAGCCCCACGTAGTGTGCTTGCTATTGTAGTCGCCACCTGATATGAATTTGGGACCCAGGGTGCGAAAGAATTGTTCAAAGTCTTCTTTTTTGATGTTGTGTTTCGGGGGGCAGTAGACAGCCGCGACAGTTAGTTCGTAAGGGAGGGTGAGCACCTTGATGGAGGTGGCCTGAAGTGCATCCTCCTCGTATTTGGGGAGAGCATAGTGTTTTATGCTTTGTTTTATTAATATAGCGGTCCCTGCATGTCCTGTTTTATCTGGATGGTTGGTGTTGTACAGTTGGTAGTTTGGAATTTTGAGGTAAGATTTTTCCGTGAAATGTGTTTCGCTGATTAGCAGTATGTCTATAAAGTTGTGTTTTAGGAATAGTATGACTTCGTCTCGATGGTTTAAGAGGCCGTTGGCGTTCCACTGTGCGATGCGGAGGAATTTATCCATTATTTTGTTTGCTAATTAGCATTGTCAACATGTTGAGAACCATGCTGTTTTGTTGGATGAGTTGGGAGAACATGGATTTGAATTCTTCTAGGAATTTGTTAAGAGTAAGGCTAAGGGAATGTTCAGAGGAGTGATCAGGGAGAGGTTCACGGTGACGGGTAATACTGGTGTAGGTAGGTGAATGCGGAAGATTGGGTACATGAGTTTGTCTGTTTACGGGTGGGATGTGGAGAGTAGATGGTCTAGTAGTGGAATTTCTGATTTTGTATAAGTTGTGGTAGTGTGTGCATCCTCGATAGTTGGCCGGGTGGTTACCTCCACATAGTGCACAGGTTGCTGGCGTGTCTTTGCTCTTCTTGCAGCTGGCTGTGCTGTGTTCGCCGCTGCATTTGACGCATACGAATGGGCGGGAACAATATGTTTTGGTGTGTCCATACATTTGGCAGCGCATGCACTGTACTATATTTCTGCTTGTTCTTGGCGGCTCTATTGTTATGCGATTGTGGAGTATGTGTTGAATGGTATATATGTCTTTATTGTTATCAGCTGGTTCCAGATCTACGAAGAAGAGGTTCATTGGCTCCTTTGTGGTTCTGTGTTTTGCGTTGATGATATTTCTAATTTTGTGTCCGTGTTTGGTAATTTCTGCTGTTATGTCCTCGAGTGGAATTGAGTGGTGGAGATTTTTAATGACGACTCTAAACGCCCGTTCATCTTTTAGTTGATAAGTGTGATGTATAATGTTGTTATCTCGCATAAAACGCGCTAGTTTCCTGTACGTATCTGGAGTATTAGCTGTGATTTTAATTGTGTTGTTTACCAAACTTTTGGTGACATAAAGCTCCTCTTCTGCTACATCGGCGAGTTTTTTCTTCATTTCTAGTAGGTTTTGGACTCCGTAAACAAATATGGGAGGAGGTTTGGGTGATTTATCGGGTACTGATGTTTTGTTATTGGAGGTTGGATCTTGGGAATTATCTAATACGGTGTATTGGTTGGTAAGTGGTATGGTATCTGAGGATTCATTGTCTAGTGTTTTTCTAATTTTCCTTCGTTTCGTGGTCTTAAAAACTTGCCAGGGGTTCTCTTTAGAAGGGACATTGTCTTCCATTTCATCATCAGTCGTTGAGACCAATCTAAGTAAATGCTGGGAATTGTGAGGCGGGTGGACCCCTGAAGACTGCATTGTCATGAATTGTTCCTGATTTGGGGGAAAGTAATTGATTGGGCCTGATAGAGGTTGACTTGCTTGTGTGGTGTAAGATAATGGAATTTGACTATTTATAAAAGGTTGGTTTTGAAAGTTGTTTGGAAATTGTGTGAGTTGGACATTTGTTTGAGGTTGGCCCTGTATATTATGAAACATGGGCTGGCTTAAAGAGTAGTTAAAGCCAGGTACATTTCCTGATGGAAACATTGTGGTAATTTTAGCTAAAATTACCTGTTAGGTGTGTTTCTTTCTTGCTGAAGATAACTTTTAGTAAACCGTGGTTCGCAATACGGGATAAGGCGGCCGCAGCCGCGTTATCGAACAGAGCACTTAAACTTGAACTCGCAGCGCTTGTATCGTCGATGTTTACGCTTCGGAATTCAAACGCGCACTACTGTACTATAATTTAAAAATTAAAGAAAATATTTACAATAATAATGCAGGATAACCCTGTTCCCACCAAACCCGCCGTAATGCAGGTATTAAAACGAAAATAATAATATACTTTTAACTAAATAAATAGTATCAGCATAAAAAAGTTCAAACAGTTAATGCAACTATTGCTGACGTTATCAAAAAAATTGGTAGGTGTAACTTTAGAGGGTTCTGTAACCAAGCGTTTTTAGACTCAAGTCCACAGGAACCTATTTTATTAAAATGACATCAGACATACAGCGCAGCTATGACAGATTTTTAGTAACCTGGGTTACGCCAACTGTTTTTTTAAAGTTGTATATAGTATCTGTGTCCGAAGTCATCGTGACTTTGTTTCTATCATTTGGACAGCGCAGCCGTTTATAAAAAAACACACACTCAAAGAATTGAAAAATTCAAGCCAAATTTATTAAACACATAAGCTTTCGCTTAGACCTTTGTCTTAAATCGTAGATACCTAACGTCACCCTGTTATTAAAAATTAATTATGCCAGAAGTGTCCGTTGTAGTTAAGGTTACATTTTTGAGCAAATGTGAAGGTTGCCGTTGTAGTCAAGGTGGCCGTTGTGGTCGAGGTGGCCGTTGTGGTCAAGGTGGCCGTTGTGGTCAAGGTGGCCGTTCTGGTCAAAAGTGCAGGTGGCCGTTGTGGTCAAAAGTGCAGGTGGCCGTTGTGGTCAAGGTGGCCGTCATTCTCAGCGTCGGTGATGATATATCGATCAGACGTCGGTGGCCGTTGTGGTCAAGGTGGCCGTTGTGGTCAAAAGTGAAGGTGGCCGTTGTAGTCAAGGTGGCTGTTGTGGTCAAATTTTATCGGTGGCCGTTGTGGACAAGGTGGCCGTTGCGGTCATGACCACAAATTTATTTAATGTCAGTTAGCCATTATGTTAGAACGACTATCTATAAATATAATTTTTTAATTATTATTAAAAATATGTACTGCTATAGCCAGCTTTAATATGTGTCATTTGGGTTGCATATTCTACTCTATTTGCGGAGCCTGACCACAATGGCCACTGGTCACAACGGCCACCTGGAAGTTTGGCCGTTGCGGTCATGACCACAACGGACAAACTTCCGGGTGGCCGTTGTGACCAGTGGCCGTTGTGGTCAGGCTCCGCAAATAGAGTAGAATATGCAACCCAAATGACACATATTAAAGCTGGCTATAGCAGTACATATTTTAATAATAATTAAAAAATTGTATTTATAGATAGTCGTTCTAACATAATGGCTAACTGACATTAAATAAATTTGTTAACGGTTATGCGATCATGTGTTCTTTGCAAGCGATTTCAAAATATATCAAGTTATAAAAAACCAAAACGACTTAAATAAGTTGTAAGCGGATCTTGACACATAGTCGACTTGGGAGTTTTCTTAATTGCTTGCCACACAAATGAATGTTGTTATATTAGGTTTACTGGAAGTTTAAACTGCGTAAAGTATGGCTATAGCTTCTCACAAGAAAATACTTATTCATGAAGTAAGTTTCTTTAAAGGTCTTGGTGTTACTTTTCATTCTAAATTAACATTTATCAAACACATTGAAAACGTTCGAATAAAGCAAATTCCATGCTAGGAATGAAGAATTACAAATTAATTTAAAAATATTGATACATACTGCAATGGTATTTAGCCCTCCACTCAGCTCTGGTGGCAGTGCAAGAAAATTAAGAATCAAGTCCAAAAGCACAGTGTTGAGGTAATGCATACAACTGGGAAATTTCACATAATTAGTCAAATCGTAATCACACTGGCAAAAATTGCCAATAACATTGAATGTATTTGAATGAGCAGACAAGTATTCAAACTCAATTTTCATGTATTGGAGTCAGTAATATAATTTAAGCACAATATAAAAGGTTTGGGCAAAGTAGAAGCCGAACCTAAATTTAATAAAACTGGCACAGAAAGTACAAAATATGCACAGCTTAAAGAGAAGCGTAGAAAGTAAAATAATTAGAAAATGGACATTTCATGAGCATTTTAAGATAAAGGTAAGGAAAAGGATGATGCAAAGAGCATAGAAAAGCCAGGCAAATCAAATATTACATGCAGCAACAAGACTTGGAAATTTGAAGAAAATCATAGTGGCAGGAAAATTGCTTAAATTCAGACAGCAGGATATGAAACAATATTGGTGTTTAAAAACGAATCAGTGTAGTGACAAAAATAGGCAGTTAAGTGTAATAAAATGAAGTGAGTGGCACTTTAAGGCTATGAAAAATCAGAAATTCAAAGGACAATTAATTCAAGATTTATAATATTGTAAATAATATAGCATAAGGCCAATTTGAATTTATAAGTAGCATTGAACTTAGTTCATTTCATATTTTAAAATATTAGATGGTGTTTTGTTAATAACGACCGATATCAGCCAACAATTGAATAAATTTTGTAAATGACAGATTGAGTTTTACTCCTACTTTAATTAAAGAATTTTAATATTTACCATTTTCTTACAATAAAATAAAGTGTACCATCAGATTCAGAAGTTCGTGGTGCATCTACACAAATGAAGGTGGCAAAATCGCAAGCATAAAATTATTTTCTCTTCGGCTACCACTTCGACGAGAACGGGTCCCGATCGCAGTTCCCGCGGTAGCAGTTTACAGCTTTGTGGGGAGTCCTGAGCCTACAAGGGTGTTCCAACAGCTCTGCCCAAGAGGTACCAGCACGCAACAGCAGTTTGAGCATCCCGGGGGCGATGATTTCAGCGAGGCGCATCATAGAGGGCTTTCGAGACCAGCTCCGAACCTGCAAATTTGAGGTTAGTGTATTTGAACCAATTTAATCGGCGCTAGAGGGTTGGAACGAGTAAGCATACCTAGAACCCGAGCTGCATAACCAGATTCCCATTGAATTTCGTGTCCATGAGCAGTCAGATTTGCAGAAATTGTAATTTAAGATGCCATTTGGAGATTAGTAGTAGTAGTAACAGTTTATTAGCAAGTCTCTGCTACATATTTTCAACAACATATAAGAAAATACACAATAAACAAAAACAGAAGCCTATCCAAAAAGAACAAAAAAAAATAAATTCTATCAGGTACATTTAGAAACTACTTTTAACATATTGCACAATATTTCTCCTAAACTCCTTAATATTATTAATAGCACGCATATGTAGTGGCAGGTCATTGTACAGAACTAAACCATCATGAAAAAGCGATTGCTTGGTTACTGCTTTCTTTACAGAAGGTACGTAAATATTGGTTGCTGTTCTAGTATTATAACTATGTACATCATTTACAAACTTAATTTTATTTGACATATACGTTGGTAGCATCTTATGTATCATTTTAAATATAAATATCATATTATTGAAAATTAGTCTTTGTTTAATACTCATAAACTGTAAACATTCCAACATATTATTAATCCGTGTATATTTATTTACCTTTAAAATAATTCTCATTGACCTATTTTGTTGTTTTTGGAGAGCTCTCTTTTCTGTCTCATTACAATAATATAAAATGGTCGAACAATATTCAAAATGTGGGGCTATAATTGACTTATACACAGTTAATCTTGAGAACATAGATAAGCTATCCCTAATTCTATAGAAGTAATTTACACGTTTACTAATTTTGTCTATCACATATTCAATATGCTTATTAAACTTCAATTTGTTGTCTATAATTAAACCTAGATATTTACAATCCAAAACATAATCTAATTCATTGTTCAGAAGTTTTAATTTAGTTATAAGTTCTACATTTACATTAGTTCCAAATACCATAACATTAGTTTTTTTTGTATTTACAAACAGAAAGTTGTTTCTTAACCACTCCTCAAAATGACTTAATTGTCTTTGCATCTTAGCCAGTACATCCTCAACTGACTTTCCATAAACAGAGATCACTGTATCATCCGCAAACAAATTAATTATTGTGTCTTCTTCAAAACACGATGCTATGTCGTTTATATATAATATAAACAGAAGAGGACCTAAGACGGATCCCTGAGGCACACCGAATTTCACTTCTAGTTTACTTGACACATAACTGTCCACTTTCACCTGCTGATGTCTGTCATGTAGATAGTCTTCAAACCATTTATTTGCTTCCTCAACCACTCCATATTTTTTTAGTTTTTGTATTATAACATCTCTGTTGATGGTTTCAAACGCCCTTTTAAAATCTACAAAGACAGCCAATACAATTTCATTTTGTTCTATCAACTCTCTCCATTTAGAAATGACTAACTGAATAGATGTTTCACATGAATGGTGATCCCGGAATCCTGATTGGTTTTCTATCAGTATATTATTATCTGCTAAATGCTGTAACAACTGCTTTTTTACGTGCATTTCCATAATTTTTTCGGGTAAAGGTAAAGTGTTTATTGGCCTGTATTCTTCACATTTTTTTGTATTTTTTACTTTAGGTACTGGGGTTATAACTGATTTTTTCCACAGACTGGGGACTTTAGATTCTTCTATAGATTCATTAATAACCTTAATGATCTCTTTTCTTAATTTACATCCACCAGCCTTTATAATATTTTTATTAATTATATCCGCAGACCCATCCTTTTTTATTTCATTGACTATATTCATAAAAGCGTGGTCATTCATTTTAGTAAATTTTTTTAGTAGCACAGTATTATTCGGGACATTACAACTAATATGCGTCTGTGGTAACTCATCTACTTCTATTATATTTTCTACGCTTTTTGTAAAATAGATATTAAATTTTTCTGCAATTTCGCTATCTGTTTGTACATTAACATTATCAAAATAAACATTATTGAGTTGCATTTGTGATTTCCCATCATTCAATACTTCCTTAATGCCTTTCCACATTCTCTTTCCATCACTCTTGCAGTTTTCAATTACGCCCTTGTAATACAAGTACTTCTTTTTTCTTATTAGGTTCGTGGCTTCATTTCTCTGAGATCTATAGTCATTCCAGTTTTCCATGGTTTTCTGCAACAGATACTTCTTATACAATCTATCTCTTCTATTTGATGCCTCTCGAATCTCTTCATCAAACCATTTACTGCCCGTTCGGATATTTAATGTTTCTATTGGAGCTACTTTATCCAAAGATGCTGTAACGTTATCGTAGAGAACTTGCACTAAGTGATCAGTATTTCCCTCACTCCAGTTACAATTATTCAGGTGATGTTGAAGATCAGCTTTCTCAATCTTCTTTTTACTTCTGCACTTAATTTGTTTATATTTATCATTTAACTGGGTTACGTTATGCCTCGTAGTAATTTGCACTATATCATGATCGGAAAATTTTGGCGTTCTTATGACTTTCGTTTTAATGTCTCCATCATTAGTAAACACTGGATCTATAAGAGTTTCAGAGTCTTTTGTTATTCTTGTACATTCTGCTACCACCTGTTTAAGATTTAGTCTTCTTAACTGTTTAATAGTTTTTGATTCATAAAAACTACTCTTAAGAAAATCAATATTAAAGTCACCCATCACATAAACCTGTTCATTACCAAACATTAAGTCATCTTCCATAATATCATCAAGTTGTCTTAAAAAATTTGGTATGCTTGAGCTGGGAGACCTATACACAATCATCAGAAGGACTTGCTTAATTTTAATTATTAAACACCATAAGTCCTTTTCAAAACGAATATTTTGTACTACTTTGTACTCTATATTATTACGAATGTAACAAATTATAGCTCCTGTGTGTCGGCTTGTTGAATCACATCTAACAGTTACATATCCGCTAATATTTATTTCGTTATCATGAATATCAGAGATTATACGTGCCTCCGTAAGAGCTATAATTTCATTTTTATTCCTTATTGTTTCAACATACCTTCTAAATTCATCAATCCTTGGTAATAAACTTTCAATATTTAAACACATTATGGTTAAT
This sequence comes from Agriotes lineatus, assembly GCA_940337035.1. Classification (NCBI taxonomy): domain Eukaryota; kingdom Metazoa; phylum Arthropoda; class Insecta; order Coleoptera; family Elateridae; genus Agriotes; species Agriotes lineatus. The sequence goes on from CALNHX010005700.1 coordinate 85,830, forward strand.
TGCTATTTACTATCACTCACATAAATTGTTCTATCTTAGAATAAACAAATGCAGGATTAGCGTCCTTAAACAATCAAGGCGAGGCTTTCGACCTGAAAAACAAATGAGTATAGTGACGCCGATTGAAGGCGCAATTATTTAAAAACTTACCTGATAAATTTGTTCATTAAATTCCTTTGATAAATCATTTCACACGCGAACTGACAGCGTAGTTTGAATTATTTGGGCCAGAATATCTGACAGGTTAGTAGCACCTGCGCAGTGCGTTTCAAATATAAGTTCAAGTTCATATTTGCAGTGGCGTACCGTTAAACTTTTAAAATGGACAAATTAGGAACCCAAGACCCGAGATTTGAGTTTCATGTTTTAATTGAGCTAGCGTATTATTCATTATCAGATGGATGTATTATAAATAAAGGGCGAACTACCGTAAATAACATTCTCAATTGGGGAACCCAGAAATAAATAATTAATCAGTCAAAATTTGATTGCAACAAGTTCTAAAAATAATTGTGTGGTGAACTTTATTTATTAATTAGTTATATTACATTTACAATTATAATATCAAGTCACTACAATACATATAATTCCTTGTAATCGAATCGAAAAAATCTAGGAACATTTTTAAGAATAACTAGTACTAGTACCGGTCTAAAATCAAACCCGGGTACCCGAAAGCAGTACCCGGGTACCACCGGGTACCCGAAATATATAACAAAAATGTTAGTGTACATCTGAACATCTGAAGTAACTAGAAATTGCTTTCTTTTACGCTGCGAGTTTTAAATTGAACTAAATGAAAATAGTACCTACTCACCAATTCAAACTGCAAGTCGTCTGTTATTCCTAAGTATTTTCACACTTCCAAGTGTTATCAAATTCAAGTACGGGTCGACTATTACCCGGGTACCCGCCGACATCCCTATTACTGTCCTTTATAAGATTTTAAAAAATGTGCTTATCTGCACGGATTTAATTTCATGTATCAATTTTAACGCACCTCAGTGTAATAGTAGACATTTTCAAATGTTTACACCAGAATTTGCTAGCACCAATGTTATTTTAAACTTGCAGTTTTGGAGAATTACGTGATCCTATAATCAATATGCTAGATGTACTGATATTTTCTGTCTTTCCATAAATTCAAAAAGCTGTTTATACAAAATCTTTAATTATCTTTGTTTCCATTTTTTACTTTTAGTTATAGTTTTCTATTTCTGTAGTAATTATTATTTGTGCTAGCAGTACTACAACAATATTTTATTATGTAAATTAGTCAACCTGTAATTGGGTTTTACCTGTTGGTTGACCATGTGATGTTCTTGTAACTAAATAAAATAATAAGAACGAACTTCACTTAAAGTAAATTTGTTTGATTTATAGATTAAATACAAGCTCTGTTACTTACATTAATAAAGGTAGGTAACATAGTTTGTGATCTGTCTGTATCTTTACATGTACTATCAAATGACCTAAGGGTAGTCTGCCCTCATCCTAACGTTCGTATGGGTCAAACCGATTAATTGCATGCATCACTACAACAACCAGTTTCATGGAAATGACAAACGTCAACAACTGCACTAGCAAAACCACGTCTATCTGTCACTGTTTTTTAAAATGTTAAAACTAGGGTGTATAATTTATATTTTTTCACTCCTTTTTAGAAATAACCAGTTTCAAAAAAATTCTAGCTTGGGCAGGCTGTGACGATTTTAAGAAAAGCAAATGGTTTTTATAAATTTTTAATTCATACGCTTTTTGTACATAAAATTTTATTTAAAATATCTAATCTGTATCCCATAATATACAGGCTGTCCCAGAACTGCCTCCCCACCAGTAGAGTACCTACACGGGTTCTGGGACACTTCCGGTGGTTTGAAACTTGGCTAAGTGTCACGTGGCGAGGTCATTGGCCTCTGGTTTGAAACTTGGCTAAGTCTAGCCGAAGGTCACGGGGTCTAGCCGGGGGCCACGGGCCTCGGTCATTGGCCTCTGGTTTGAAAACTTGGCTAAGTCTAGTCGAAGGTCACGGGCCTAGCCGGGGTCATTGACCTCGGCCACTTCCGGGAATTTTTTTTGGGTTAAAAGTGTAGTTTTTTGAAATTTTTACAAAATTTCTACGCTTATCCAGGCTCGACCGGATGTGACTCATCGTCTGACAGACATGTCTATTCTTGCAGGATGTTGTTGAACAATGGCATCCCTTGTTTTAAAATCAGCACGAAATTCGAGAACAATGAAGCTATTGTTGTCTGGAGATTAAAATGTGCAAAGCTGGTAAAAATTGGAACAATGAAAGCCATTGTTTTAAAATCTGCACGATAATTGGACAATGGAAGCATTGTTGTCTGGAGATTAAAATGTGCAAAGCTGTTAAAAGTCTAATTTTGAAATTTTTTACAAGATTCTCACGATACATTTTGGAGGTAAAGATCTAATTTTTACAAGATTCCCACGATGAATTTTTGAGGTTAAGAGTCTAATGTTTACAAGATTCCTATACCGGATGTGAGTCATTGTCTGGAAATGTCAGAGTTGTCAAAACCTGCCTGTCTGCCTGTTTATCTTCTGCGCAATTAAACAATGAAGCCATTGTTTGAGAAATGTGCAAGGTTGCAAAAAATAAACCGAATTAATTGTGGTCTAATAGTATATATCGAATTATTTCCAGCTAAAAAGATGCAATATAAAAATCCAAACCATTTTAAATACCTTGTTAGGTTTTTGTTTTTATTACACGTTCAAACGAGATGTATGTCTGGATATTTAACTTGAATAGGCCGATTGGAAGCATCTTTTAGTAGATAGGTAATGTGTTCGATCCAGCTGGAGGACTGTTTAAGCGGTAGACAGTATTTTAACAAAGTGTTGGGGTGTTAGAGACATTGTTTGTAAGCAAAGTAAATATTACATGTTTTTTCCCGTACTTTATTAAATACACAGTCTCGAGCCGATAGTTATTTATTTCGCTTGGATTTATGTACAACATCCCCTCACTTTAGCAATAAGCATGTTCCTAAAGAAATATTATTATGCTGTAGAGATTTACAGTTCGGAGTGTAAACTGAGTTAAAAATTTTGGATATTTCTATACCGGTATTAGCAACAGTACCATTTAATTGCATATTGTTTTCTTTTACCAAATTTTAGATTGTATTAATATAGGTTCGAACTGCTGACAGACAGACAGAAAACTTGTAAACCGGACCTTGTCAAATATCGAACAGCAATATATATTAGTAAAAAATACTCTTCCAGGTTAAAAGTTTGATGTAGTTTTAGCCAATCTTATACACATTCCAGCAGTAAACTCTGGTAGGAAGCGGAGTCTTAGACAGCAGAAGGAGCGATAAAATAATCGTCAGCATTTTTCAGTTTATCCGATTCGGCAACTTCCGCATATCGCAAAAACAAACACCTTCTTTGTTCTTGTGTTAGCACCTTGGCTTTAAGAATGTTACGAAATCCGACGCCAGCACTATATGTTTTAACTACATTTTTCAATAACTACAAAAATAAAAAGCAGCTTAAAATATTGTTCCTAAAAGGAGTGGTGCTGTAGTTTTTATCATTGGAATTTCGATTTTATACAACGGTATTTTGTAAATAGTCCAGCATAGTTGTAGCAGAGATTTCTGACGAATAGAAGATATAAACAGACAGTAATATTAATCTAAAATTGAATTAACAAAGTTGTTAAACGCATGATACAGGCAGTTATTAATTACTTAATATATACAATTGTCCTATATCCGGTATTCATGGTTTATCTGATTTTAATAGTCGATTAGAGTCGAATAACTAAAGTTATTACAATGCTAAAGACTGTGCGCAAAAGGTAAGATATCAAAATTTAAAATAAAACCCAGAGAATAAGAATTAAATAAAATAAAGCCATTAGATCACTGCAATATATTAGTAAAAAATATTCTAATTAATAAGGATGCTATACTCAATGGTGAGGGACAGTATAATTTTGCCGGATAAAAACTTGTATAAGAGAAAATCTCAAACTTGTTTAAAAACATTTTGTCAGACTATAGAAAATTCCTGTCTAGACCTGCGGATGTGAGTCATCGTCTGGGAATGTGCAAGGTTGCTAAAAATAAACCGGTTGTCTGAGGTTTCTGCGTAGGTCTGCGCGGGAGTCTGCGCGGAGGTCTGCGCGATGGTTTAGCGGTAAATTCAAATTCTGTCTAGGTTTTGGCGGGAAATTCAAATTATAATCAGTGTTTTTGATGGGAAAATCTGGGAGTGTACAAGGTTGCTAAAATGTATGGGGTCTTTGTCATTATCAGTGTCTATAAATTTGGTAGACAGACAGACAGGCAGACCGACAGGCAGGCAGACAGACAGACAGACAGACAGACAGACAGGCAGGCAGGCAGACAGACAGACAGACAGACAGACAGACAGACAGGCAGGCAGGCATACAGACAGACAGACAGACAGACAGACAGACAGACAGACAGACAGACAGACAGACAGACAGGCTGACAGATAGACAGCTAGACAGGTAGACAGCTGTTCCTGTAACGGTTTTATGGGCACGACGGTGTAATAAAACGACAATTGTAAATATAATTGTATTTTATTTGTCTAATGTACATGTATAAAATTATTACAAATATATATTATACACTAGTCAATTATTGTGGTAGAGGTGTTGTTGTCATCTCTGTCTGGAGGATGTCTTCGTGCTGTTTCCGAACTGGATTTATTCAATTATTCCTGCCTCTTTTAACTCTTCTATTATACTAACAATTTCATTTCTATGATTTGTATGACGCAGACTGTTGGCTCATAATGCAAACATTTAACAGACAGGCAGGCAGACAGGCAGACAGGCAGGCAGGCGGGCAGGCGGGCAGGCAGGCAGGCAGGCAGGCAGGCAGGCAGGCAGGCAGGCAGGCAGGCAGGCAGGCAGGTAGGCAGACAGACAGACAGACAGACAGACAGGCAGGCATACAGACAGACAGACAGACAGACAGACAGACAGACAGACAGACAGACAGGCTGACAGATAGACAGCTAGACAGGTAGACAGCTGTTCCTGTAACGGTTTTATGGGCACGACGGTGTAATAAAACGACAATTGTAAATATAATTGTATTTTATTTGTCTAATATACATGTATAAAATTATTACAAATATATATTATACACTAGTCAATTATTGTGGTAGAGGTGTTGTTGTCATCTCTGTCTGGAGGATGTCTTCGTGCTGTTTCCGAACTGGATTTATTCAATTATTCCTGCCTCTTTTAACTCTTCTATTATACTAACAATTTCATTTCTATGATTTGTATGACGCAGACTGTTGGCTCATAATGCAAACATTTAACAGATGGGCAGGCGGACATCACCATAAATCATATACGATTTTTTTCATACATTCACGTTCTAATCTCAAAATTTTTAAACGCTCCTCGATGGGCTCCATCACATTGTCATCAAACCAACTCCACCCGTCTGGAAGTTGTAGCTTTGTATCAGTTTTAAAGTCCGGATGTCCATCTAGCGTAACGGTGATATCCATACGATTGCAACCAAACCATGGAAATAACTTTGAAAATTCATAGAAATACTTGTCGTAATATTTTTCCAAAGAGGTGACGGCTTCCATGTTACAATCAGACTGCTACGATTTATTCGATATACTATGATTTATATGTTTATGCCCCTCGTCGTGCCTACAATTTCTACATAACAGACAGAGAGGGCGCAGTTTGGCCCATAACGGTAATATTCATACGATCGCAACCAAACCATAGAAATAACTTCTCGTAATATTTTTCTTTGTAATGAGGGTGGGTCCATTATGTGAGTCGGATTGTTTGAGAAATGTGCAAGGTTGCTAAAATGTATGGAGTCTTTACACCAGATGTAGTTAATGACCTCCATTATCAGTGTCTATAAATTTTGGTAGACAGACAGACAGACAGGCAGGCAGGCAGACAGACAGACAGACAGACAGACAGACAGGCAGGCAGGCAGACAGACAGACAGACAGACAGACAGACAGGCAAACCGACAGGCAGGCAGGCAGACAGGCAGGCAGACAGACAGACAGACAGACAGGCAGGCAGGCGGGCAGGCAGACAGGCAGGCAGGCAGGCAGGCAGGCAGGCAGACAGGCAGGCAGACAGGCAGGCAGACAGGCAGATAGGTAGGCAGACAGGCAAGCAGGCAGGCAGGCAGGCAGGCAGGCAGGTAGGCAGGCAGGCAGGCAGGCAGGCAGGCAGGCAGGCAGGTGGGCAGGCAGGCAGGCAGGCAGGCAGGCAGGCAGGCAGGCAGGCAGGCAGGCGGGCAGGCAGGCAGGCAGGCAGATAGGTAGGTCGACAGACAGGCAGACATTCTTAACACCATTTATTGTACAGATTGTGAGCAGTAATAGAAATAGGTGTAAGAGAGATGCCTGTACCAGTTAAATATACGTGTCCAAAATGTAAAGGAAAAACCGATCAAGAAGGACGAAAATGTATTTCTTGCACATTGCACGAACATATGAAAGAAAACAGTGGTGGTAAACATTATCCTCAATCATATTTCCGACAATTCTAGCGAATAACTGAACTCAGCTTGGTGGACGTTATCGTCATGAATTTGATTCTTATATATACATCTAACAGTTCTGATATCTATCATTTGATAAGAAACTGTTGACGTGTGAACTAGTTTGAATCTGTCAGTCTCTCTAACTGGCTGTTTACCTGTCTAGCTGTTTACCTGTCTAGCTGTCTACCTGTCTAGCTGTCTACCAGTCTACCAGTCTACCTGTTTGGCTGTCTGGCTGTCTACCGCTTACATACTTGTGACAATAATGAAAACGAAAGTAGCAAAGCAACTTATTAAAACTAAAAATATTATAAGACAGAAAGTTCGAGCTCTTAAGGAGGGTAAGTTGGTGCAACAACAGCTCCTCGGTAAATTTTTAAACCTGTTACCGAACAAATACAAAGTGTTGCAAAAGAAATCAATACAAAAGAGAATCCTCCATCACAATTTAAGCCTTTCAAATTGAAAAAGAAAGAGAAAGTTAAATACAATTATGATGATGATCTTAAAAGAAAAACTAAATACGATTATGAAGCAGATGATGACAATGATAAATATATCAATATATCAAATCCTCCAAAACTAAAATTATTTACACCAAAACCGGCTGATGAAGTATTGTGTGAATCCACCGAAGATGAACCTAATACAACTATAGCAAACAAATTTCAACCGCAAGCTATAAGTTCTTTCTTAGAACAGTTTGACGAACTTCCTAGGAAATATGTAAGCAATTATCTTTTAGAAAGACCTAATCTAGGGAGGTATGGAATTAGATATGATTTTGATAAAAACCAATTTTATTTTGGTGGAGATGAGCTAGATATAAAGGGATCAGATATAATTGTTAAAAATGTGCACTATGAAGGTACGCCTGGTTTGTACGAATTACTATTTAAAAACGATCCTCAAATAACTCCAACGCTGACAGATAGAGCAAATTATAATGATATCATAAACAGAACAAATGCAGCGCATAGAAATTTTGATAAAAATGATCAGAAGGTAGGTTTCAACCAAGCGAAATACAAGAAATTTATAAAATCTAACCTGTCATCATCACCCTCGCCATCATCGATATCGTTAAGGACTACAAAGCTTACTGGTAAAGGTATGCAGCAAATGTATAAACAAGTTAGCAATAAACCGTTGGATTATGTTTACTGGGATGATCCGAACGAATTAGTTGATCGATTAAAGTTACTGTATGCCTCTCAAGCATCTGGCCATACAAATCATAGAAATGAAATTGTTAGTATAATAGAAGAGTTAAAAGAGGCAGGAATAATTGAATAAATCCAGTTCGGAAACAGCACGAAGAGATCCTCCAGACAGAGATGACAACAACACCTCTACCACAATAATTGACTAGTGTATAATATATATTTGTAATAATTTTATACATGTACATTAGACAAATAAAATACAATTATATTTACAATTGTCGTTTTATTACACCGTCGTGCCCATAAAACCGTTACAGGAACAGCTGTCTACCTGTCTAGCTGTCTATCTGTCAGCCTGTCTGTCTGTCTGTCTGTCTGTCTGTCTGTCTGTCTGTCTGTCTGTCTGTCTGTCTGTCTGTATGCCTGCCTGTCTGTCTGTCTGTCTGTCTGTCTGTCTGTCTGCCTGCCTGTCTGTCTGTCTGTCTGTCTGCCTGCCTGTCGGTCTGCCTGTCTGTCTGTCTACCAAATTTATAGACACTGATAATGACAAAGACCCCATACATTTTAGCAACCTTGTACACTCCCAGATTTTCCCATCAAAAACACTGATTATAATTTGAATTTCCCGCCAAAACCTAGACAGAATTTGAATTTACCGCTAAACCATCGCGCAGACCTCCGCGCAGACTCCCGCGCAGACCTACGCAGAAACCTCAGACAACCGGTTTATTTTTAGCAACCTTGCACATTCCCAGACGATGACTCACATCCGCAGGTCTAGACAGGAATTTTCTATAGTCTGACAAAATGTTTTTAAACAAGTTTGAGATTTTCTCTTATACAAGTTTTTATCCGGCAAAATTATACTGTCCCTCACCATTGAGTATAGCATCCTTATTAATTAGAATATTTTTTACTAATATATTGCAGTGATCTAATGGCTTTATTTTATTTAATTCTTATTCTCTGGGTTTTATTTTAAATTTTGATATCTTACCTTTTGCGCACAGTCTTTAGCATTGTAATAACTTTAGTTATTCGACTCTAATCGACTATTAAAATCAGATAAACCATGAATACCGGATATAGGACAATTGTATATATTAAGTAATTAATAACTGCCTGTATCATGCGTTTAACAACTTTGTTAATTCAATTTTAGATTAATATTACTGTCTGTTTATATCTTCTATTCGTCAGAAATCTCTGCTACAACTATGCTGGACTATTTACAAAATACCGTTGTAAGAAATCGAAATTCCAATGATAAAAACTACAGCACCACTCCTTTTAGGAACAATATTTTAAGCTGCTTTTTATTTTTGTAGTTATTGAAAAATGTAGTTAAAACATATAGTGCTGGCGTCGGATTTCGTAACATTCTTAAAGCCAAGGTGCTAACACAAGAACAAAGAAGGTGTTTGTTTTTGCGATATGCGGAAGTTGCCGAATCGGATAAACTGAAAAATGCTGACGATTATTTTATCGCTCCTTCTGCTGTCTAAGACTCCGCTTCCTACCAGAGTTTACTGCTGGAATGTGTATAAGATTGGCTAAAACTACATCAAACTTTTAACCTGGAAGAGTATTTTTTACTAATATATATTGCTGTTCGATATTTGACAAGGTCCGGTTTACAAGTTTTCTGTCTGTCTGTCAGCAGTGCTTTCGAACCTATATTAATACAATCTAAAATTTGGTAAAAGAAAACAATATGCAATTAAATGGTACTGTTGCTAATACCGGTATAGAAATATCCAAAATTTTTAACTCAGTTTACACTCCGAACTGTAAATCTCTACAGCATAATAATATTTCTTTAGGAACATGCTTATTGCTAAAGTGAGGGGATGTTGTACATAAATCCAAGCGAAATAAATAACTATCGGCTCGAGACTGTGTATTTAATAAAGTACGGGAAAAAACATGTAATATTTACTTTGCTTACAAACAATGTCTCTAACACCCCAACACTTTGTTAAATACTGTCTACCGCTTAAACAGTCCTCCAGCTGGATCGAACACATTACCTATCTACTAAAAGATGCTTCCAATCGGCCTATTCAAGTTAAATATCCAGACATACATCTCGTTGAACGTGTAATAAAACAAAAACCTAACAAGGTATTTAAAATGGTTTGGATTTTCATATTGCATCTTTTTAGCTGGAAATAATTCGATATATACTATTAGACCACAATTACTTCGGTTTATTTTTTGCAACCTTGCACATTTCTCAAACAATGGCTTCATTGTTTAATTGCGCAGAAGATAAACAGGCAGGCAGGCAGGTTTTGACAACTCTGACATTTCCAGACAATGACTCACATCCGATATAGGAATCTTGTAAACATTAGACTCTTAACCTCAAAAATTCATCGTGGGAATCTTGTAAAAATTAGATCTTTACCTCCAAAATGTATCGTGAGAATCTTGTAAAAATTTCAAAATTAGACTTTTAACAGCTTTGCACATTTTAATCTCCAGACAACAATGGCTTCATTGTCTAATTATCGTGCAGATTTTAAAACAATGGCTTTCATTGTTCAATTTTTACCAGCTTTGCACATTTTAATCTCCAGACAACAATAGCTTCATTGTTCTCGAATTTCGTGCTGATTTTAAAACAAGGGATGCCATTGTTCAACAACATCCTGCAAGAATAGACATGTCTGTCAGACGATGAGTCACATCCGGTCGAGCCTGGATAAGCGTAGAAATTTTGTAAAAATTTCAAAACTACACTTTTAACCCAAAAAAAATTCCCGGAAGTGGCCGAGGTCAATGACCCCGGCTAGGCCCGTGACCTTCGGCTAGACTTAGCCAAGTTTCAAACCAGAGGCCAATGACCTCGCCACGTGACACTTAGCCAAGTTTCAAACCACCGGAAGTGTCCCAGAACCCGTGAAGGTACTCTACTCCCACCGATTAGTCATAGATTCCTTAGGTTATAATAAATCGATTAAACCTAACATACCTTAGTACAAAGTAGTACAAAGAGGTGATAGAAGAATTTAGGAAGGCGGATATAGATATAATGGTTATCAGCAAAACGAAAAAGAAAGGATCCGGAACGGAAATTATAAATGAGGTTTTCCATTGCTGGAGTGGAGTAAAAAAAGAACAACGCGCAATAGTGGGAGTAGGAATCCTAATAAATAAGAAGTGGGTGAAAAAAATTCAAAAATGGGAACCCATAAATGAAAGATTAGTAAGATTGCACATAGAGATCTTCGGAAGACAATGTATAATATTCAGAGTATATGGCCCTACGGAGGATAGCAACGTAGGAGAGAAAGAAAACTTTATGGAAATTTTGCAAGAAGAAATCGAAAAAGTGAAACCAGACCAAGAAGTTATCATAGCAGGAGACCTTAATGGAAGAATAGGGAGTAGAGAGAAAGACAACACAGTTGGAAGATTTGGAGAACAAATAATCAATGGAAATGGAGAAAGAATAAATGAGATATGTGAAATAAATAACCTAAGAATAACCAACGGCTTTTATCGACATAAAGACATACAAAAGTACACGTGGACCCAAGAAACAAGAAATCTCAGATCGATCATCGACTACATTATAGTGAAAATTACAACAACAATCCCCATAAAAGATGTTCGAGTAAAAAGAGGGGCAGAATGCGGTACCGACCATAAACTCCTAACTGCAAAAATGAGCTTTCCTTGGATCTGGAAAAAACGAGATAAAAAGACAGAATCGAAATTTGAAACTGAAGGAAAGGAAAAAAGATTAAAGTTACACTTACTACGGGAGGAACCGATAAGAGATTTATACCACAGAAGACTAGATCAGAAGCTAGACGAATTTAGGTTTGGGAACATCAATGACACATATCAGCATATAAAAAATAATATAAAAGAAGCAGCTTTTGAGGCACTAGGAGAAGAAGATCAAAAGAACAACCAATACAAAATTAACATAGGGGAAAAAACAACGGAATGTATAAAGGAAAAGAAAGAACTTTATACAAAATGGCTGAGCACTAAATCACAAGAAGATCTGCAGAATTATCAAGAGAAGAATAGAGAAGTGAAAAGACGGGTAGTTAGAGAAAAAAATGAAAAGTGGGAGGATGCATGCCTTATCATCGAACAACATCTCGGGGAAACAAGAAACTCGGAATCCTGGAGAGTACTTAAAGCATTAAAGAATAACACGAAGGAACATGCAAATTTAGCCTACATACAAGAACAACAATGGGAGGCCTATAATAGGGGCTTGCTAGGAGAAAATCGCCCACAATTTTCTATGAAAGAGGAAGAAAGAAAACAAGAAGACCAGGAAGAAATAGAAATAAAACTAACACTACAGGAAGTAAAAAAGGCTATTAAATCAATAAAAAATAATAAATCTGCTGGACCTGGAGGAATCGCCCCTGAATTAATTAAATATGGAACGGAAAAGCTATTTCGCATGATACATCGAATGTTCGAAAGAGCGATAAATGGAGAAAAACTACCAATGGAATAGACACAAGCCTCTATTGTATCTATTTTCAAGAAAGAAGACCGTACGAAAAGTTAAAATTACAGAGGAATAAGTATAATAGCAGCAATGTGAAAGGAAAATTAGAGGAAAGCATAAATAATAAGATTGGAGAGGACCAAGCAGGATTTACGGCGGGAAGGTCATGCATAGATCGTATCTATACACTACAACAATTGATCAAAAAAAAATGGCCAAAAGCAGAGCAGTACATATGTCCTTCATAGACTTAAAAAAGCTTACGACTCAGTCCCCAGGATGAAACTTTGGGAAGCCATGAGAGGAATAGGAATTCAAAGTAAAATAATCAACGCAGTAAAGAGCCTATATAAAGACAATAAAGTAAAAATAAAAGTAGGAAATAAACTATCTAAAAGTTTCCAAACAACAAAAGGCCTTCTGCAGGGCTGTCCCACATCACCGACACTCTTTAAAATATTCTTGGAGCAGACACTGAAACCATGGAAGAGGAAGTGTGAAGGAATGGGAGTACCAGTGGGAGACGAACATCTATACACGCTGAGTTTTGCGGACGACCAAGTTGTCATAGCACAGGAAAAAATGGGTTGGAGATAAATTTCAAGAAGACAGAATATTTAAGCACAACAGAAGAAAAAGCAAAAAATTTTGAAATGGGGGATGGCCAAGAAATAAAAGGGACTGAAAAGTACAAATACCTGGGATTTATATATCAAAAGATGGGAAAACAGAACAGGAAATTAAGAAAAGATTAGGACAAACCAGAAACTGCATAAAACAGCTGAATTCAGTCCTGTGGGACATACACATTACCAGAAACACTAAAACAAGAATATATAATACTATGGTACGCAGTATAGCAACACATGGAGCGGAAATCTGGATAATAAATAAACATATGGAAAAGAAGATCAACACAACCGAGATGGAATTCTGGAGAAGGAGTTGTAGACTTACAAGGATGGACAGGGTGAGAAATGAAGAGATAAAGAGAAGAATGGGAGTAGAAAAAGACTTATACAGCTACATCGAAGAAAAGAAATTGACTTGGTACGGACACGTTAGAAGAACAGATAGAAACAGGTGAATAGCGAGAGTAACAGATTGGAGCCCTATAGGAAGAGAAAGAGAGGTAGGAGTCGAAGGTCATGGAGGGACGAAATAGATGAGGCGATGGAAAGAAGAGACCTGGAGGAAGGAGAGTGGCAGGATAGAAATCAATGGAGAAAATGGTTGAGAGAAGGAAGACAGCGACAGCTGTAGATATCCTACATATATATATTGGTGAACAATACTTTCTGACCTCCAAAGTATATATACAGTAAACGTTCTCTCCTCATATACCACGTTGTGACTTCCGTTTACGGAGGTGACAACGTATTTCATTGTTTTCCTCGCAAACCTCATCTAGAGGCCACTAGCTGTCATATTTCAAAATTTGTCCGGAGGTGATTACACGCCCCCAGTACCAGCAAACACGCGTTTTAGTTCAAGCGTAGATCGTTGGCGCTAGTGTCGCTTGCTGTTGACGTACAGGCTGCACTTTGTGACCTCCGCTAAGTTTACGGTAGCTCATAACCTCCGAAACATTGGCAACGTTTCATTCAGCTGGTTCGTATTGCTATTGGTTTCTTTATGAGTTAACTTGATAATTATTTTGATAATAATTATATAATTCAAATACATAGTGCTGTTGTTTAATATACCATGAGTGCAAGAAGTAATTTGCTGGTTCAGCTAGCCTTAAAGCATGGTGAGTAACTCTATAACATCAATCTCAAATATTGTGTTACTACAAAAATATTATGTTTAAATAAACATTTTTTTCACGTACTGTAGGAAAATGTACTGTATTTGTTGCTAAATTCATTTTCGACATTTTAATGTTAACGGAATAAATCTCAAACACTTAAACAAGAGATTCCACACTTGAAAAAATTTCCACGGTATATATTATTTTGAATAGTTGATTGACACAGAGCTATCAGATGTTTTAAAATTACAAAATGTATGTATAATGGTGATTTCCTAAATGTCTAACAATATTTTCTCTAAATTCAATTAAATATCAAAATGTGAGAGCCGCTTTTGATATTGCTTTATTAACTTGATAGCGGAAATGGAACGAAAGAATCTAAAGTACCTTGAAGACATAGAGAAAGATAATACTATTAATGAAAGTTGGGGTAACATTGAAAGTTCCAGAGAATATAATGATAAACATCCTGAATGTTCTTCGGAGAATCTCATATGCGTTCGAGAAGTTGATAAAAACAATTTTTTGTTGCCAAACTCAAATAGTACTAAAATAATAACTAGTGAGTGGTTAAATAATAATTTTTCTATATCTGCTCAGGATGCTGACTGTTTATTATACAGGGTGTTTTAAAATTGCAAGGAATAAATATAAGGGCATTATTCTGCATCGAAAAATAAGAGAAAAACTCTAATAAATATATGTCCTAAAATCATTCATTTCAAAGATATCATTGATTAAAGGATTAAAGATAGCAACTCGTTTTTAAAACGTTTAGAATTAGTAGGATGGTATTTGGTTTTCATTATCTGTATGTTTTATTTACAACTGTCAAAATTATTATGAGTGACTCAGAAGAAGGATATTACTTCGAACAGTTACTATAAATTTTACTAAAAAAAAGCATGACATAATTTATTTTGAAACCCATGCTTATTATGTTTCTACTTTTTACAAAACACCAGCGTACGTTCGGTAATTTACTAGTAATAAATTGCGAAAACAAATAGCCACGGTCACGCAAATACTAAGTTTAAGTAAAGATGAAGCTAAACGATTTTCGAAATTCATAGAACACACTGAAAAGATACACGACGAATTTTACGAGTAAGTGTAGATTTCCTAATTTTAAATTATTCATTCCCCATTTGTAATATTGGTGATTACCTGTCGACATATATCAGACGGCAAAAGCATCCAAATTGCTTTTGCTAATGAAAAAAATCTGGTGTGATACACGAACACAACTTCCTTTTACAGTGATCTTACAATTAGCCAAAAATTTTATTTTTAATTTTTAAGCATTTGACAAAAATTTTCAACAGAAAACCTACAAAATAGAGCGTTAGTTAAAGAGACAGCTTTTCTTTATAATTTTAAGCTGAATTCAAATATGTTCTATTTAAAATAGGAGTTTATAAAAAAAATTTTAAAAAAAACTAAAACTCCAATTTTAGAGGCATTCAACTGGAAAATCACCCATCTCACATCAATACACATTAAAACTTTAATAAAGATGTAATGTTTAAAAAAAATCGTTAGAACCGTTATTAAAAAAATCGAAAAAAATGAACAACTTTTCTATTTCTCGTTTTTCATTTAATTCGCATATTTTTCAATCATTTTATCTCCCCTAAATTTGACGAGCCGCTTGGTAAGCAAATCTAAGTTAAAGGTGAACGACACAAATATATTAAAAGTGCAAAGTTCTTGCACAAAAAACATGCGGTCAATAACTTACCTACCTACCTCAATTGATAAAGTACGTTGGTGACCAGATGTGAACTAAAGGTTTTATCAATACCTATGCAGTTGCTGGAAAAGTGAACCGCCCTCAATATCTCGCTTAATTTTAACTTTAAAAAACATTTAAATAGAAAAACTAACAGCAACTGGGAGCTATCAGATGGTGTAATTACTAGTTACGTCGTGTGATTAGCTTACTAATTTTCTATTTAATTTTGAGTTTCACTTTTTTATTTGGTCTACAATTAAACGAGATCGAGTTGGAAAACTTTTGTTATACATACATAATCTGTAACCCCTTATACCTTTTATTTTATAAATTTGTTATACCGGGTGTTATGGAAATGAGTGCAAATATTTTAACCCGTAGTAGAACTCGCTAAACTGAACAACTTCCCCATTTATCATTTTTTCAAAAACGCCTTCAAAACTGAGTTAAAATTCAAAAAAATGTTCCTTTAAAAATGCCTACCCGCCTATGGAGTAATATTTTAATTAAAAGGCACAAAACACAAAAAACATTTCTTTGGGACCAAAAAACCAACAAAAACTGCATTGGTACTGATGAAACATTTAGTTCACATCTGGTCACCAACGTACTTTATCAATTGAGGTAGGTAAGTTATTGACCGCATGTTTTTTGTGCAAGAACTTTGCACTTTTAATATATTTGTGTCGTTCACCTTTAACTTAGATTTGCTTACCAAGCGGCTCGTCAAATTTAGGGGAGAT